>PVKN010038196.1:0-11113 GCA_004027915.1 Capromys pilorides
TGTGTGTGTTGATCTTTTCTAGAGTTTAAGTTTCTAACATCTGTACATTTATCAAAATTGCAAAAATGTTGGGAAATATTTCTTCTTGTTCTCACTTCTCCAGTGTTCTAAATATGTTAAAACATTTCTATGACAACACAGTTTACTGGTGCTCTGTTCAACTTTTATTTTATCCTTTAATCTTTGACCATACTCACATTAGTGGACTCATGAATGAGATTACTTTTATTGAACTATATTTCATACTCAAGGGTCTTTCTTCTTCTGTGTACAACAATTTTTACTTGATTGATAACAGGTATTGTGAATATTATTCCACTGTATTTCCCTATCTCCTTTCACATGTGTGCTTGTTTGGATGAGTATTTTAAGTTAGACATCAATTTGGTCTTTTAAATATCTGTCTGCAGGCTCCATTACAGCAAGCCTGCCACAGCCTTTACTTGGGGCTATTTTAGTTCTATTCCTGAGGTGCCACCTTCTGAGTCTATCTAGGTAGGAGTCTGTCAGAGCTAGACCTCCTGAAGTCTCCTTGGACATCTGACAAGTCTCTCTGTCTGACTCATGAGAAGTTAGTTTTCTGTCAGAGCTGTCTGATCTAGGAATTATTTAATCTCAGCCCACGAGAGCTACTCCTCATCCACCCTGAAGAGTTGGGCCTTATGCTGTGAAGATCTGTGGAGAACTGAAAGTTCAGCAGCCACACCTGCAGTTGCAGAGATCTCCCCCTGGAGGAGGCCCCTCTCGAAGGCTCTGTCCTGCGCATCCCAACTTCTTCCTGTCTTGTACCTCAGCGCAGTCACTATATTCAAGTTGTTTTCTCTGTCCTAAAGTTAACAATATATGATAAACATAGTTAGAAATGATGGAAACCTGAAAAGTGCTCCCAAGCAGTAATCAGGAAAAGCTGTGGGACTCCCTAGATAGTTCCCCTTTTCTCAGCTGTCAGAAGACCGTACAACTTACTGCAAGCATCAGAAAATTTTCCTAAATAATTCCTTAACATTTGCCTGCAGTGCAGTTGACTAAAGCAAAAATTGAGGTTCACATCATTGTGTTAACCTTGGAACTCTCCATGCATTTCTAACTATGTTTATCATGTATCATTAAAATTATGGCCACAATTAAAAATTAATCAGCAACTTCCTATTAGACCACGTTGTGATGAAGGCCTTTTAGCTTTCATAATTATTGAAACTAAATCTAGGAAACTGCTGCTGTATAATGCATATTGACTTAAATTTTATTGAGGTGTTCAGGGTGTGATCAAAACTACAATGTGTGTTTAAACTTAAAAATTATTTCAGCAGAAGGCATATTGCAATTATAATGCCCCTCAAAATATTTCCTCTCGCTTTCAACACACTAACCCCACTTTCCTTTCCTCACGTTCTGGTAACGTCCTAGAAGTCTTTCCTGAGTGCCTTTATTAGGCTGCCCTGCTCCCTCTACGCCCTAAATACTTCACAACATTGACCTTTAGTTTCAGTTGCTTTTCTTGTTGCTGCTGCCAAGGGCCCAGGACACAGAGTCGCATAGTACCAGATCCAGTGATTAAGATGGATGGGAACACACTGTAACGCAGTTGTGGTCCTGCCTTGCCCCTGGAGAGCACTCAGCCCCAGTATGTGCTGAATTTTTTATTGCAGCTCCCAAAGTCACTCATAACAAAGGACTTCCAGAATTGCTTCAGAAGGTGGCCAGAATGATGGAGGAAGTATGTTCTAAATGAGGGAGGCCATTCTGAGAGACATTCATGGTGGCAATACAGCTCACTATGACATTTTTGACGTTTAAACATTAACCATAGTTTTCAATCTTCTCTTCTACATATCCGCTTGCTTCTCAGTCTGACCTCCAGTCTTCCACACGTGTACCAGAAGACTGTCTTTAATTTTATCTTTTTATTGGTTTTATTTGCCCATTAATGACTCTGCTCCTTTCAAATATAGAGTTAAATAACTGAAGATCAAGAAGTGTACCTACTGTTAACCCTAGGAGTTTTATTATTCCCTTTTTTTATTTTGGTACAATGACCTGGATTATTTCAAGTCTAACCCAGTGAATAATTAAGTGAAAGATATCAACTTCCACTGACTGGTCTATTCAAATCAGAAACGATATGAGAAAAACTTTAGGCAATACTTGGCACACAAATGGAGGTCAGCAGTACGTTATTTATTCCCTTTCTTACTTCATAGAGACAGAAATTGTTAGAGAAGAATCAATTACTTTTCCATTGCCAATTGCAAGTTAATACAAACAATGTTAGTTTGTTATGCCAGGCATATAGACACTTTGCCTTTCACATGAGAAGTTCTTCATCTGGCTTTGGCTATATTCACTGAAATATTTTTACTCACTCCCACATGAATTTCATAGTTTATGTTTCGACCTCCTTTTTTATATACATAAGGTCCTAGTGGGCAGCAATGTCCACAGTAGCTGATGCTTCTCTGGCACTTGCTGTATGCTAGGAACTACTACTAAAACTGTACACAATTGACTCATTTAAGCTTTCTAATAAGTGCAGGCAGCAAATATTATTATCTTCACTATTTTGAAAAATGATAACTGGGACTTATCCTGGTTACACAATGTGCCCAAGGTCATGTAGCTGGGGAATATAGGATCCAGACTCTGCTGCGTGAACACCCACCCACAGCAAGATACTGCTTCTGCAAGGACGTCCTCCTGTTCCACGACAGCAAATCTTCACACACAATGTCACGAGGTCTGCTTTGGACAGCAGACAACTGAATGCACAGCTCCAGATCCTCCAGGTGCCATCTGCCCCTCTGGATCTCAGCCACATGCATCATCCATGGGCCAGCATGGCTCCCAGAAAGCCTCCCACATTGCTGTAATCTTTTCATCTCTGACACCACCCCTGGTCTGTTTCCCAGGAAAATAACAGCAGGTTTTGTGCTCCCATCAGTCTTGTCTATCACTACAGGAAGTACAAGAATTCCAGTCCCCACATCCAATAAGACTGGACCCTCATGGGTCTAGATTTTCCACTGGCCCTCCAGAGTGGCCAAAAGATACTAATAAGAAATACAAGGAGTTAATGGAAAATAATTTTGCCTCTCTCTTCTTCCCTGTCTTACTCCACCAAAACATCTAGAGGACACAGCTCCTCTCCTCCTCTCTGGGACTGCCCGTGTGTTTGCACCATTGAAGGCACCCTTCTCAGAAGCTACCATAAAGGCTGGGGACATAGTTCCATGATACAAGTGCCTGCCTGGCAAGTGCAAGGTCATGAGTTCAAACCCTGGTTCAGAGAGAGAGAGAGAGGGAGAGAGAGAGAGAGAGAGAGAGAGAGAGAGAGAGAGAGAGAGAGAGAAGCTGCTATCAACTCGTTGAGGCACCACTTAAAATTTTTCTTTTCTTCTTACCTCTCTTTTGTTCTCTCATTTCTAAATTTTTTAAAGAGAGTACAAATTAGAGTTAAACCAGAAAAATAACAAGTGACACAGATTTTCACTTATTTCACAGTATCTGTTGTAATACATAGTGTTGTCTTTCAACCAATTACTCATTACTGCTTCCCTCAGAATGTGTTCTTTGGCAAGCCACAAAGAGGCACAGTTGTCTATGGCTCTGTTTCTCTCTTAATAGGTGAAGAAACTTGGGATAATGATACAGAATAATTTGTGCTGATGCTGCTGCATCTTATCTCTTCTTATCTCTTCTCTTCATTTTCTATTCTTGTATGGCAAAGTACACAATACCTAATGGCTTAAATGAGATAAACAGTACCTCTTAGCTTCCTGGGGTAAGGCACTCTGAGGAAGTTTTGTGGGCAGTGACAGTTCAAGGTCTCTAGTGAGGCTGTAGGTAAGACAGCACACAGGGCTGCAGTCAACAAAAGGCATGATGGTGGTGGGGGAAATAGCTCAGTAGAATAAGCACTTGTCTGGCAAGTGCAGGGTCCTGAGCTCAATCCCCAGTATTGCAAAACAAGAAAAAGAAAGAAAGAAAGAAAGAAAGAAAGAAAGAAAGAAAGAAAGAAAGAAAGAAAGAAAGAAAGAAAGAAAGAAAAAGGCATGGTGGGCTGGGAAACCAACTTCCAGGACACTGCCCATCCATGCTCATTGGTAAGAGGGCTTAAACATTCATTAACTCTAAGCAGTGTGGCCCAGTTCCTACTAAGCCAAGTGGGATCCTAAGTGTCTTCACATCTCAGATATTAGACTTCTCCAAAAAGAGTATTCTAAGATAGAACAAGAAGGAAGATGCATTCTGTTTTGTGACTTAGTCTTCAGAGTGACACAGCATCATTTTTCTCTTTCGATTTGCTATGGCTTGTATCTAGTTGTCTCCCCCGTCCCAAATTCTTGAGCAGTCATGGGGCAGGTTTCTAGAATTTATGGTTAACCCATGACCTAACACTGGGATTATGGATGTCAGTGCTACACCCACCCCGTGGTGGATAGTCTGAGTGTAATAAAAGGGAGGGAAAGGGGCTTGCTCTCTGCCGTGGATTCTCCCTTTTTGCTCTGGCTGTCATGCTATTTTTCACTGCTATGAATGGCTGCCTCTGCCATGTGCCACTCTGTCTTGGAGCTAGCAGAGTATGGACTGAAACCTACACAAATCATGAACTGAACAAATCTTTCTTTCCTTAATTTCGGGTGTCGGGTATTTTGTCCTACCAAGGAGAGAAAAGTAACTGAGACACTATTCATTAGAAACAATCATTAAGCCTAGGGCCCACCCAAAGGGAGCAGAATTTCTCTCCATTTTTTAAAGAGTGTGGATATTAAAAAACACTACACCCGGGTTCCCTAGTTGCC
Organism: Capromys pilorides; assembly: GCA_004027915.1. Taxonomy (NCBI): domain Eukaryota; kingdom Metazoa; phylum Chordata; class Mammalia; order Rodentia; family Capromyidae; genus Capromys; species Capromys pilorides. The sequence goes on from PVKN010038196.1 coordinate 4,800, forward strand.
ATGAATGTATATTTGCAAGACACTTCTGAAATACAGTGACAATAATTATTCAAAAACAGACTATCAGGGCCAGCCAGAGAGCTCAGTGGAGTGTGTGTGTGTGTGTGTGTGAGTGTGTGTGTGTGTGCATGCACATGTGGTATCAGGGATCAAAATGAGGACTTTGTGCTTGCCAGGGAAGCACTTATTTAACTGAAGATCAGCGGATTAAAGCATCTTCTTAGGCAGGCACAGGGACCAGAGTTCGATCCTCAGCATGCAGTGCTGGCCCTACCTCCGGGCGCACTGAGATGGCGATTGAGACTAGGCATGTTGACCCTCACCTGTAATCTCAGTGTTTGGGAGGCTGAAAACAGGAGGATCACCGCAAGGCTGATCTGTGTAGTGAGACCCTGTATACCAGGTAATAAATACATTAAAGAAAAACAGACTCTCTAACATCCACCACTGTTTCCCCTGAGCTCTAACATGCTGTCATGTGGTGCCATGCTATTATGGTGATTTCCACTTATTTTCAGATTTAAGCCTCATGACAAGAAAAGGACCCTGAACTCATTCCAGTCCATTCTTTTTGTGCTTTATTCCCTCCTCTCTTTGACCTATATCTTTATTTTACAACCAGTATCCCAGCAATTGATTTACACAAATAACATCTACTAGTAGTAACGAATGCTATCAAAATTAATTGCATCATGTGTCAGTAACTGTAACATTGCTAGAAGAATCCAAAAAATTATCAAATGAAATATCACTATAGTAAAGCACATGCCACAGGAGATATTTAATAAATGTTTTTAGTGAATAAAAAAAATCCAAGCCAACTGTCACAAGCTAATAATTCTTGGCTTATTGTTGTTTGAGTTACTGTAACGATGGTTCTGTGGATGCCAGATCATATAATCTGAATTTGTGTTTGTCAGTTCCCTAAACATTGACAAGTCATTTGTGTATTTGATTTAACATTTTGTTAGTATAACACATATAAAGATACTAACATATCAAGTAGAGCATTTTTATTTCATGACCTTTTTTCCAGCCTTTGTCTCTCCCCTTGATCTTGGTGAGACATGAAATGAATTTCTCTCACACTGTAGTATTAATGAAGTTCTTATGCTGCATGCCCAATGAGATAGTGGATTATGTCATAAGTTTCCCTCTTCAAGATGTATCTTTTCTGTGATTGGATGAATTAGGCTTTTAACTGAAGATAAACTTTAGTTGCTGGTCATAGCTACAACTTTAAATGTAGTATTATTATATAAGATTAATACTTTGCGTGCACATAAATGTAAACCTTGTCAGTAGCGACTCACTAAAGAATTTTATTTCTCTTGTTAAATTCCTATCTACAGTCAACTTTTAATGGCTTGCACTAATAGGTAACAATATAATTGAAATTAATGAGCCAGAAACTACTTCCATCTTCCAAAAACCCTTCCTTTTCTCTTTACCTCACCATCTAACAGAATTAAGTAGCTTAGGTTTGATCTCCTCCCATTTCTACTGCCCAGGCTTCTAGATAAGGTGCTAATAAGCAAAGAAGAGTCAAAGTAGGTCAGCCGAATAAAAAAAGGTATAGGGCTTTGTATATTCAAAAGTGAATATTCATTCTGGAAGAAATAAGTTCCAACTATGATTCCAGGTATAAGAATAGAATGGAAAAATTCAGCTAGGCCAATAAACAGTATCCAACTCCTGTGCTAACCTTGTGTGGGGCATGATGCTGGAGCATGTGGTAAAAATGATTCTGTAATCAAGAACATGGAAGAGAGAGGGTAGTGACACATCTAGACATGTAGGAACAGCGTTGTTTATAATAAATGCCATGAACTATTCCCAGCTAGTCCATATAAAGCTCATCTCTGAACCGGCGACTCCTTCCGTTCCCTGGATACAGACTGTCATTTGGCAAGTTTCCTGCCTTCATCCTCACTGGTCCAGCTGTCCCTCTGGCTTCCGAATACTTTAGGCATTTTCCTCATCACTGAGACAAAACAGATTAACCCAGTTTAAGAGCAGGAGAGCTTTACTGTAGCTCACAGTTTCAGAAATCTGTCTTTCAACCACCAGTGGCAATAATGCAAGGATCTGAGCAAAGGAGAGCTGCTCACAGGGCAGTGGTCAGGAAGCAGGGAGAAGGGAAGAGCCTGTGAGGGAGGCATGCCCTCGGGCACCAAGACCTCAGTGACCCTTAACCAGGCCCCACCTTCTCACAGCAAATCAACTGTAGCTTCCCCCAAAGCCAACCCTGGCTCTAAATGCATGAGAGTGTGGGGGATCATTCTCAACTTAAATCATGATTCCAGTAAGTGGAGCTCGCTCCCTACACAGAACAACAGCAGTGACACCAGCTGGCCAAAAAGAAAGCTCTGCTGAGAGAAGGAAGCAGGGAAGAAATGATCCACGCTCCAAGGAAACAGTCAGAGGTTTCCCTGGCTTGAGAAGGGGCTGGAAATGTTCTGCTAGGGGCTGACATTAGGGCAAGTATTACACCTGCGGAAATTTTGCCTGGTGACTCAGCCCTGTAGGGACTGACCCTGCTTGCCTGGCGGATCTATTCTTAGACTACAAAGGAGGACAAATGAGTTTCTCTAGAGGCAGCTGGGCTCCACCTCCAGCTTTGGGAATACATTTATTTGTATGAAGACAGCTCTTGTCTACAAGGCCAGTGCTAAACACCATTGCACTAGATAAATGCAGCGACCCATTGCCAGCTGACGGAGCACACTTCACCTCCCTCGGACTCAACTTCTCCCTTCCTATTTACTCCTAGCCATTGGCAAATGGGATCAAAGTCTCTGTCTTATCAGAGAAGAAATCCAACACTGTGTCTCAACGAACCAAGGAAACAATTCAACAATTATTTCTCTGAGAGCAATAATGATTGCCCTATATTCCTGGAGGAGCAGTTTAGCTCCCTGCTTGATTGCAACTCCCAGAGAGCATCTAGTCACCAGCGCTCTCTGGAAGCCATTGCTCTAATGAGGACTTGGCCCTTATAGCACTGACTCAGATATGTGAGGCCCCTGAAGCTGATGTGCCCTAGATTTTGAACGTCCTTCCCAACACATGCCCCATCACTGAGAGCCCATTTGTCGCAGAGACAAATGCATTTGCTCTCCTTGCAGAGCAGCAGGCAAAGTCAAGGCATTGGAAAACACAGCAAGCTGGCTCTTCACAGTGCATGTCTTGGGTATGATCTCAATCATGGTAACAAAGCCCACCAAGCAACAAAGTCAGGCAGGTTTCACTGAAGTTCTGCTACTCTCCTTGTACTGATTGGGCATACAGCTAAAGAAATTCTGTTGTAAAGTCTGAGTCTTGCTGTAAAAAGTACTAAACACCACTTATTTATATCAGCATAATGGGGCTTAAATGACATCTATGTGTAATCTTTACCTAAATATCTATGATATTCACCCTGAAATACTGACCGTGGCGTGGTTTAACTTTCCTAGCCCACCTTCGTTCTTTTCTCCTTTGCTATTTTTCTTTATAAGCTAATTCTCACTTCACTCCCAGACTCTGTAAACCTGAGCAAGTCACTTCACTTTCTTCTGCTGAAAACTATTCACCTACAAAGTGACAATAAAAGATCTCACTTTATAGGGCTAGTGGAAGACAGGGGTGTAAGAAGACATGGAAGATACCCCAGAGCTGGAGTGAGCCATGCCAGATTCACAGACTATAATGAAAGCACCACACAGTAGTAAAAGGTTTTAGGTTACTAAAATTTCAACATTGTATACCAAGTATTTAGTAAGCTTCAGCTATTATTATTTAGTGAGCTTCAGCTGTTATTATCAACTACAGGCACACTTGGAGCAGATTATAGCCATCTCGATTGTCAACGTACTTACTACATTTGGTTCTTTTTGCTGGTGATGTGGCCAATTCTTTACCGCACTTTAAACTTTCCCTCTGTCTGTGGCTTCATTCTTCAAGTTCCTATAGGTTTGTGTCTGTCCTCTGTCTCCAATCTGTTCCACGCAAAATTATCCCCAGTGGCTCCTCTTAGCACCCTTGGCAAAGGTAAGGCATCAGCAGGAATGGGGGAGACCTACCCAAAGCAGGTGCTGGGAGGAGACCCCTGAGCTAGCCAAGGAGCAGAGATGTGGTTTCACCCTTGTCTGAGCTCAGTCTTTCTTCTGTCATAGTGTAGCTTAAAGAGATGTTGAAGCATTGTGTTCATTATAATCAACGTGCCATCAACTAGGTAGCAAACTTTGCATGTGGTGTGCTCCCTCTTATCTTTTTTGGGCAAGCTCATAAAGCCAGAGCAGAAGAACTATCTAGAAAACAAGGAAGCCCTTGAAAACCCCCAAAGCCATCAATGGGATGTGTTCATCCTATGTTCTAACTGGGTCCTTGAAAGGCAGCAGGCCACACACCGCTTCTGCCCTCAGTTCTCCTCATCCACACGGTACTCATAGAACATCTCCAGACACATCACCATCCCCTTAGATTCTATGTAACAACATGGCCTTCTTTTCCTTTAAACTCGAATTGCATCTGAACCAAGGCACCTTGGTTCAAATTGATGTGAGATTAATCTGAGCATTGCATTTGGATCTGCAGTGGTTCCTTAGAGCACACCACATGAGGGATAAATCACATTCTAGTTTTCAAAGCTTTTTAGAAGTTTTCAAGCCCTGCCTTCTCTGATTGCCTACACACGCTCTATGCCCTGGCAATGCTGGAGTGATCCCTCTCGAAGCTTTGTGATATCATGTCCATGAGAAATTTGCTCTTCCATCTCTCACTCTTTTTCTGCACCAAATTCTAATTCCTCCATGACAACAATCACTATTCCCTTGCACACTGACAAAAAGGCATGATCTCTTCTTCACCAAACTTATATTACTGTGGTAGTACCTTGCTCTATCCTATAATCCTTGTTGATCCATTCAACTATGTTTGCTAAAGACTGTCATTATACTCCCTATCATATCTAGAGCAGAGAGGGGCAAGCTGGAAGCACTAATAAAAGTATTCTGTATAAATTTGAATGTAAAATTTATTTTGCATAAAGGGATATGCATGAATCTTTGAGGGTCCGGGGAGGGGGGGGAATGTTATGGTTTGTGTATAGGTGTCCCCCCAAAGCCTCATGCAGTCATGGGGCAGCTTCTGGAATTTGTAATTGATTACTGTGAGAATGGGTGCTGCACCTGCCCTGGGGCAGGTGATTTGCATTTCAATGTAAGGAAGGAAGAGAAATTAGCTGCTTGAGCTGCTGTTAGCTCTCCCTGCTCTCTTGCTCTTGCCAGCCACCATGAAAGGTTGTTTTCTGCCATGTACCTCTCTGCCTTGGAGCCAGCTGAATATGGACTGAAACCTCCAGTAACTGTGAGCTAAATAAACCTTTCTTTCCCTAAAAAAAAAAATAAAATAAAATAAAATAACATAAAATAAGTAAGTAAAAGTTCATTGTGGAGAAATATCCTATTATCTTATTTATATTTTAGGGTTCAAATTTTATTATTATCAGTCTACTATTTATTAGATGTTTATTACTGATAATGAAGAATGTTCTTAGCAGGCTATGTCTTTCTGTTTCCGACTTTCTGTATATAAACATAATACAGAAAGATGCAGAGACAGAGAGAGAGGCTGGAAGGGGAAACGTAGGTAAGGAGGAGAGGAGAAGAGGAAAAGGAAGAGACAGAGAATGGAGTCACGGGCATGACATTCACCACTTCCACACAAAGCTTTCAGGGCCTCCTACTTGCCCCTGATGTCCATGACTTTGGTCTGGAAACACTGCTCTAGGTTGATGAGCATAATGGACCAGGCTATGGCCTCAATACAATAAAATGAAAATCTGGAAGGGAAGATTCCATTATCTGTCTTTGGGACCATACTTCTCAGCTGTCCTTCAGCTGAACCCAGAGTGATTTCCATCCCTGCTGGAATCTCAAGGTGCCCTTTGGCTGCATGCTTTGGAAACGTAAAGCCCCATGTGGGGAAGTCGGGCCTGGGAAGAGGTGATCGTGTGCTGGGGACAAAAGTGCTCAGCTACTGCATGAATCCCACAGTAGGTTAATATTACCATGGCATGGCAGTGGTTAAAAGAGTGAAAATTCCTCAGAAAACTAGGATTACAGGCCCACTCAACACAGCTATTCCCCTCTTGGGTATTTTCCCAGAAGAATTAAAATCATACCACAACAAGGGCACAGGGAAACAGTTCAGTAGAATAAGCACTAGCCTGGTAAGCACAAGGGCTTGAGTTCAATCCCCAATTCTGCTAAAATAAAAAAATTAATAAATAAATAATAAAAATAAAATAAAATCATGCCACAATAATATAT
>PVKN010038197.1:0-11096 GCA_004027915.1 Capromys pilorides
GGTAGCAGGAACCCAGAAGTCCATCAACACATGAATAAAACAAATGCCCTCTATCTGCACAATGGATGACTACTCAATCTTAAAAAGGAGAAAAAAAAATCTGAAAGATGCTATACCAAAAATGAACCTGAAGACATTATGCCAAGTGGAAAAGTCAGGCCCTAAAGGACAAACACTCTTATGAGGCCCTTAGTCAAGTTCTTAGAGAAAGAAAACAGCTTAGAGGTTGCCAAGACTGGGCAAGGGCTGGACAGGGACCTGTGTTTTTAATGAGCACAAAGTGTAGTGGACCAGATGAAGAGACTTCCGGGGAAGGGTGGCAGTGATGGCTGGTAACTACATGGATGTCTCCCATGCCACTGAACCACACTTCAAAATGGCAAAAATGGTAATTTTGATGATGCATACTTCATCACAATCTTTTCTTTAAGGACATGATCTCTAGTTAAAAAGAAAACCAGTATTTTATAACATCCGTAACCAGAGCTAGAGTGTGACCAGATTTATTTCTAAGTCTACTGGTTTGGAAACACTGATTGCCATGGTAGGGAAAGGCAGGTAAAGGGTTTTAGTAAGGTTCCTGGCAAATAGTTAAACTCCTGCTAGAGAAAACAGAGAGAGAGCTAAGAAGGCAGCCTGGCTCACCTCATGCCAAGACTCAATCTCCTCCTCCTTCCATCTCCAATCAAGAAATGGAGGGCCGGCCAGACAGCTCAGTGGATTAAAGTGCCTGCTTAAGCAGATGCAGGGGTTGGGGGTTCAGATCCCTGACCTGTAATACCAACTGGCTCCACCACTAGGGCGCCCTAAGAGGGTGAATGAGACTGGGTGTGGTGGTACACACCTATAATCCCAGCACTTGGGAGGCTGAAAAACAGGAAGGATCACTGTACGTGCAGTTTGTGTAGTGTGACCCTGTCAATGCTGTAACTAAATACATTAAAAAAAAGAAAAAAGAAGTGGGGGAGGGTTATACATTTAAAAACTTCACACTGACACACACACATACACGGATGTAGGCTTAGATCTAGCTATGCGGATATATTATTCACTCACCATATTAACACTAAGATGCATATGAATTCTTTTTACTAATTCAGCCTTGAATGTATGAAATTCTGCTGTAAATCTCAACAGATAATCACCTGAACAGGACAGAGACCACAGAAGGGCTTATCCACAAATGTACACATAGGCAATGGAAGGCCCAATGGCCAAATCAGAGGTCTCAGAGCCTAGAATAGCTGATCAAATTTCAATAGCTCTCAAGGAGGAAGAGTCCCTTTCTTTTTTTTCAACAATTCCAAAGGTTTATTCCCATGTTACACAACAGGATGGGGACTCACAGAGTGCAGCAGACAGCCAAACTTGACTGGAACAGCAGGAGCTGCTCCCAACACATCCAGCCACCACACATCCAGCAGCCACTGGGAGGTCAAGGCGACAGGTGCCTCCTGCACAGGCGCCTATCAGCCATGAAGTAATAAATACGGTCATACGCAGCAGGGAATCGCAAGGCAGCCAAGCAGACCCTTCGGGGACTACTTCAAGTATCACAAGGAAAAATGTGTTCTGTGTGGCCTATGACCTTTGGATCACCTTTTGGGCGCTGCAGAGCCACAGGCCCTCCTGCAGGAGTTTGTGGATACATTCAAGTAGGTCTGGGCAGGGCTGTGTGGGATTCTGGACCAAGGTGCCCAGTATGTGTCCACCCCAGATGAAATTTGTGGCCCTGGTGGCCACCTGGTACAAAAACGGCAAAGCTCAATGCATTCTGCATTCATGGGTTTTTCCTTGCAGCACAGAAAACCAACCAACCTGCCCACCTTGTCCAGCTGAAGAAGGCAATGGCACGGCCCGACCTGCAGGGCATGGGGACAGCCAGCACTTAGATGGGGACAGACGGGGGAAGACTCTCTCTCTCTCTCTCTTTCTCTCTCTCTCCAGGTGGCAAGCCTCACACATGCAGCCAGAGTAGCGCCTTCTGCTGCCACTGTCCAGAACGCACAGCGGAGTCCAGGCTCGCCCCAGCTGCTCCACCCTCCCAAGCAACATGAAATACCTACAGGGTTGCTTTTTTGTGTGTTTAGGGTCTCACTATATAGCTCTGACTCAGTGATCCTCCTGTTTTCTGCCAAGAGCTGGGATTACAGGTGGGTGCCAACAAGCCCAGACTCCATTGCAGGCTCAGCGTGCCCAAGAGTGGAGATGGCATGGCTAGCGGGGCTAGGAATCAAATCCTGGCCCCTGCGCTTCCCTAAGTAAGCGCTTAGTCCACTGAGCTATACCAACGGCCCTAAGGGTTGCTTCTTTAAAGAAAAAATGAGCTGTGGAAAAATAACACACATTTTTAGAAGTGTGAAAATTACATCTGTTCTGGGTCTAGAAAGCTTAGGTGTTTCACTGTCCCCAGGAAAACATTAAATACAAGGGCCACTGCTCCTGTGGGCAAGAGAGCCACACTGATGCCCTCAGAGGCACACACACACACGGGCCGAAGAGTCCCTTTCTTGCCACATAATAAAAGGGCCTGAGAACAAACCCCTTCTCTCCCCGCACAGCTTCCAGCTCTGGACTCCCCACCTTACCCTGGAAAGGTAGCAGCCACCTATCTCCTTATGTCTCTCTCTTTTACCAATAAAGTAATTTTATTACTTCATTTCTCTTTCCTTCCCCGCAACAAAATGATTTTGTTTCCCCTTCTAAATTTAGGTCTTTCATTCTTTTATTGAGGTAAGGTTCTTTTTCTCTTTGTTTTTTTTACAACCCTAAATAAAATATAACCCTCAGGAGACAGAACAGCACTTCTCTCCTGCAGTAGGTTTCGAAGTGCTCCAGGTCTCTCCCAGCACAAAACAGTCCAAGAATTTGGAAGGGACTTGGCAGACGTAACTAAGGTCCCAGAGCACTTGACTTTGAGTTCATAACAAGGACAACTGTCTGGGATAGACCTTAGTGGGGGAGGAGGGATCCTTCAAAGAGAAATTAGACCTCTGAGATGAGAGAAAGTTTCCTTGCTCACCCCTCAGGTAGCAGTGAGGACACACCCCGCCTCCCCAGTGCCTGCAAAGGACTGAGCAAGCCTCGCAGACCTTGGAGGGGCTTCTAGCTAACCCCAAGCAACAAGACGGACACAACAGTGCTCTCACTTACACAACCACCTGAAATGTTCTGGCCAAGCACCCAGATGAGCCGGGAGCAGAGCTCCCCCAGAGGCGCCTCCAGGTGAACATGGAGCCCAGCAGAAGCCCTGACTATGGTCTCAAGTGACCCTGAGCAGGCAGCTCCACGACACCATGCCAGGATTCCTGACCCACAGTAACTGCTAGTTAAGTGGGCACTTTATTTGAGCTGCTTAATGTGTGGTAATCCATCATGCAGCAAAAGAAAACTAATATATCATCTAAAAGCTTGCAGGAAGCAACTTCAACATAATTTAAAATTACCCATGAAAATCCCAGGAAAGCTGACGCTGACTGTCCAAGACAGCCGGGCTTTTTTTTTTTTTTCTTCTTCTCAATTAGAGCATATGGTACCCGCTGAAGTAGGTGGTTTTCCCTTAGGGACCATGTGGTTCAAGACTACATGTGTTTTTAAACATTAGACTCACGGCATATCAAGATAGCACATAAGAAAAACAAGATTTATCAAAATGAAAGAAAGTAAATTCATGCCTCCTTCGCACCTATATTCCGCAGCACAGACTCCTCCGATGCAATAGCAGGAGAAAATCCCCTCCTATTTAAGTATTCTCTTGCTGAGTGTATAATTAGGTTTACTTAAGTTGAACAAGTATATAATTTGACTTTATTTGAATTTTATGTTTGCATTTTTAAATTAATAAGACATTTGTGATAAATTTTGGAGGAGCTTCTTTTTTACTTTAATACACCTGGGTTAGCCAGGACCATATTGAACCTGCCAATCGTGCACTGATACAAGAAATGAAAATTCTCTCTCCAGAGGTAGCAGCACCGGAACACAAACGCTTTTCTTTCTTTCTTTCTATTTTGGTCATCTATGTAAAAGATGGCAAAGAAAAAAAAAGGATTAGGGACAAAATGTTCTGGGTCTGGTCCATAAAAAATAATTTATAATCAATAAAATCAGCATAAATGTGTCATAACTTCCCGAAACTTGGAAGTAGGCAAAAGAGAAAAGAACTTTCTACTTGTTATTTTGGTGAAGTGTAGGGTTTGTTATCTACACAGTAAGATAGCTCACAATAACATAGGAGAAGAAGTAGTTTTTTCACATATAGCTTTTTATGCAATAAAGATGCAATTTCTGGGCCAGGGAGATAGTTCAGTGCCCTAAGCACCTGCCTGGGAGGTGTAAGGACCCAAGTTTGATCCCTGGCACCACATGCCATGCTGGCCCCATGCCGAGCAAGCCACCGAGACCTGGCGTGGCAGCACATACCTGTAATCCCAGTGCTAGAGAGGCTGAAAACAGGAAGATCACTACAAGTCTGATCTTCATAGTAAGACCCTGTACCAGATAAATAAATGATTTTTTTTTTTTTTGGTGGGGCTGGGGTTCGAACTCACAACCTTGCACTTGCCAGGCAGGCACTTGTGTCATGGAGCTATCTTCCAGCCCCAAAAAATGATTTTTAAAAAACATGTAATCTCTGTTAGGTGAAACAGATAACCCCAAAGGTTACTGTTCATTGCCCACAACATCTTACTCACTTTTGAATCTAATCCAGCAAATTTTTTTTTTTTTTTTTTTTTTTTTGCGATACGAGGGATTGGACTCAGGACTTTGAGCTTGCCAGGCAAGTGCTTATTCTACTAAGCTAACTCCCCAGTCCTAATCCAGCAATCTTAAACTAATATTTATTAAATTGTATAACTATGTAGTTCTTCAAGTGATCTATCAACCAGTTTTAATATCTTCTGATTTTTCTTATGAATTAAGTTAATTAAACAAAATGTTTGACACGTTTCTAAAAATATTTATTGTGTTCCCAGGGATTGAACCTGAAACCTTTTTTTTTTTCTGTCCAGCTCACCCTCCCTGGGGGTGGGACTGGTGCAGCATGTGGTGCCGGGGATTGAACCAAGGTCCCTGAGGTTGCCTAAGCTTTCCTAAGCAGGTGCTTCAGACCGCTGAACCATCTCACTGGCCCTCTGAACCTGAAACCTTTGCACTGACTTACATCCTCAATTCATTTTTTATTTTATTGTTCTTATTTTTATTTTATAAGTAGCCAACTTGTCCAGGCTGAGTTTAAACTTGAAATCATCCTGCCTCAACCTCGTTGAGAGCTGAGACTGCAGGTCAGTACAAACAGTTGATGTCAGAATCATGCTTTTAGGGCTGGCCAGATAGCTCAGCAGACTAAAGCACCTGCTTTGGCAGAGCACAGTGGCCAGGGTTCGACCCCTAGCGTGCCATGCTGGTTCCGCCACTGGGGCACACTGAGGTGGCGATTGAGACTGGGCATCGTGGCATGTGCCTATAATCCTAGCATTAGGGAGGCTAAAAACAGGAGCATCACTACGAGTTTGATCTGTGTAGTGAGACCCTAGACCCTGTCCAAATTCATTAAAAAAAAAAAAAAGAATCATCCTTTATTTTACCTTTATGAAAATTATGTTTGAACCAGCATCCAAAGTAGAGTGCCTGCCGCATCTCAAAAACACCAAGCCCCGTTGCTAGATGACATTCAGATTGGGACTAGGCTGAGGACAGACTTCAGAGTGATTTTATCTCTCTTCCTTGAAGAAGCACAGCTTTCCATCCTCCCCTCGACCTGCAACAATGACAATAGTATAGAAAGTATGAGGTTTCCCCGAGGTAAAAAGCAAAGCCCAAGGACAAAAGGGGGCCAGCCTGGAAAAGATCCAAATGGGACCCACGGGCGACAATGCAGCCTTCACGAGAAACCAGGAAGGCTGGCTCGGGATACGAGTGGCTGTGACAAACAGAAAGCCGTGCGGTTGAAAGGGCCTCGCTCCACAAGGCAACGTGACTCCTCTCTGATTCCTAGATGGCACCGCCATCAATGAGGGTGAGCTGAAACTGGCCTGCTCCGATCCCTACAGTCTAGAGAGCAAGTGCTTCTCTAAAGTATAAACGAACACATACGCTAGAAGCAGATTTCTGTCTTTGCTAGGTGTGAGGGTTGTTCACGCCCTTCACAGTTCTCTTATACCAGTGGTGGTGGACCTGCAGCACGAGCGCCACAGCCGCCTGTTCATTATCATCGGAGGTTTGCCATCGCTGTTCTACAGCAGTGGGGATTCCGGTGCCCAATTCAACCCTGACACCAACTGTCCTGTGAGTGCCAGGCTCCACAGGTTTCAGAGTTTGATTCTATAAACCTGCCCTTCCTTTTGATATCAGTATCAAAGTACTGATCTCAAGTATGAGGTCCCCCAACTGCCCTTACTTCTGGCTGAGTTATCCATAAAGTGAGGGGTTTCCACAACCTTGTCCCTCTCCATGCTGGGTTCAGTAATTTGGTGGAATACCTGGAGGGGAGGGGTAGGAAGTCACTACTTGACTCACATTTACAGCTTGTTATGAAGGATACAAATAAACAACCATATGAAGAGGACCGTGGGGTAAGGTCCCAAAGGGACTAGAGCTTCTGTTCCCTTGCAGTTTCGGTATGTCATCCTCCTGGGACTTGAATGTTCACCAACCTGGATGTTCCTGGATCCCATCATTTAGAGGCTTTTAAGGGAGGTTCTGTTATCTAGATGTGGTTGATGAAACAATGGAACTCAATCTCCAGCGCCTTTGCCCTCTGTGGAGGTTGGGGCCAGGGACAAAAATTCCAGGCTTCTAATCAAGGCCTGAACTTTGTGGTGAACAGTCCCTATCTTGAAGCAATCTAGGGAGCTCTGCCAAAGTCACATCTTTAACATAAATAAAGATGTGCCTAAAAGGGGCTTCTCATGAATAACAAAATTTACTCTTTTCATTCAGGAAATTCCAAGGATTTTAGGAGCTTTGTGCTAGGAACTGGGGACAAAGACCAAGTCTGTGTTTCTTTTTCTTTTCTTTTTTTCTGTTTTTTGCAGAACCGGGGTTCAAACTCATGACCTTGCACTTTCCAGGCAGGCACTTGTGCCACGGAGCTACCTCCCCAGCCCCTGTGTTTCTTATTATGCCACACTAGGAGCCATCACAAAGTCAGATATAACAGCCATGCCTATAAATAGCACGTGTTATATTTCTCTACAAAATGACAAAGATTCTCGTACTTGATCTAACTATTCATTGTCCTAAGAGGCACATCCAGAGGGAAAGGGATTCAGTAGGTTTAAAACAAAGTGATGGGGCAGGCAAGATAGCTCAGCTGTCTAAAGCGCCTGCTTAGGCAAGCGCAGAGACCTCTGTAGTTACATCCCGGCACCACATGCCATGCCAGTCCCACCCAGGGCTGTCTGATGCGGTCACAGAGTCTAGCAGAGTGGCACACACCTGTAATCCCACTGCTGGAAGGCTGAAAACAGGAGGATCACTATGAGTCTGAGCTGCGTAGTGATACCCTATAACAACCAAATATATTGAAGAAGGAGGAGGAGGAGGAGGAGGAGGAGGAGGAGAAGAGGAAGGAAGGGGAGAAGGAGAAGGAGAAGAGGAAGAGGAAGAGGAAGAGGAAGAGGGAGAAGGAGAAGGAGAAGGAGAAGGAGAAGAAGAAGAACAAGAAGAAGAAGAAGAAGAAGAAGCAGCAGCAGCAGCAGCAGCAGCAGCAGCAGCAGCCTCCAGTAAAACAAAATGATGGGACTAAACACATAACTCAGTGGCAGAATGTGTACTTAGCACATACAAGGCCGTGGATTTGAATTAAAATAAATAAATAAATAAATAAATAAATAAATTTAAAGATAGATGGGGAAAAGATATATCAAGCAGAGAAAAAGAAAAATTCTAAGTTAAAACAAATTAAGGGTAATTAATATAAATCAAAATCTGTAATGAAAATATTTGTCATAACTTTTAGTTTCTGAATAACAGTGATAAAATAATAAAAATACAACTGCTGTGGGGATATTGCCAGCTCTTACCAGATCAAATAAAAAAGAATAAAATGTTGGGGCCAGTCAGATACCTCAGTGGACTAAAGCGCCTGCTTAAGCAGAAGCAGGGCCCGGGGTTTGATCCCTGGCATGCCGTGCCAGTCCCGTGCCTGGGCCTTGCTGAGACAGTGACTGAGATGGGTGAGGTGGCACACACCTGCAATTCCAACACTTGGGAGGCTGAGAACAGGAGGATCACTATGAATCCAATCTGTGTAGTGAGACCCTGCAAACCCTGTCCTAAATACATTTTTAAAAAAAGATAATAAAATGTTGGACACCTCAAAAGAGCTATTGCTAAGAAGCACTTAATAAACATGAAGAAAAATAAAAAAGAGAGGGCTGGAGAGATAGCTCAGTAGAACAAGTGCTTGCCTTGCAAATGCAAGGACCTGAGTTCAATCCCCCATTCTGCTAAATAAATAAATAAATAAATAAATAAATAGAATGCAGTTTTTTCAGTGCTCATGGAAAAGTTTTCAAACTCAATTACATATTAAGCCATGAAAAAAGCTTTAAATAAATTCCAAATTCAGAAATTATAGATAATTACATTCTATATCACAGCACAGGAAATCTAGAAATTGAAAAAAAAGTAAGCAAAATACATGCAACTACTTGATTTAAAAACCCACTTCAAAATAATACCTGGCTCCAAAAGGAATCCAAAACTGAAATTTGCAGAGCCCCTGGACAGCAATGATAACAAAAATACCACATATCAACACCGTGGAGCGAGCCAAGTCTGTTCTCAGAAGCAACTTCAAAGCATTCAATCAAAACAGTAATTAACATTCGTTGAGCACTTAATGTGTATCAGACACTGTACTAAGCACTTTCACAAGTAGTTTCCCAGTTAATCCCACAAACCATCTGGGCTGCTTTTACTCTATTATGAAACAAGAGGGAATAAAACTATATGAAGTCAGCATACAATTCAAGAAGTTACAAAGAAGAACCCTATACTAAAGCTCAAAGAATAGAAGAAATACAGTAATGAAGCTAAAATATAAAACCAATTGAACTGTGTGCAGGGCACACATCTGTAATCCTAGCTACTCCAGAGACTGAGGAAGGAGGACTACAAAGTCAAGACCAGCAAAGGCAACTTAATAAGACCCTGTCTCAAAAGAAAAGGAAAAGAAGAGGACTACAGATATAGCTTAGTTATACAATCTCTGGGTTCAACCCTGAGTAATAACAGTAACAACTAATGGAAACGCTGGAAAGACTAGAACTGAGTAACCTCCAAAAACGCGTGTCAGGTAAGGGTCTCACTGTCCCCTTGGCCCAGTGCATCAGTATGTCACCCTCACTGCCGGCAACTCCAAGGCCTATGTCTGAGCTCCCCTGCTCATCAGCTTTTTCTGAAGCCGCAGGAGGACCTTCTACCTGTGCCAAGGCAGGTTAGAAATGCCAAGAAATGAACACCCCGGCACCCCACACATTCCTCCTCCACACTCGGTCCTTCAACCGCCACTGTCAGGAGTTGGGTACCAGTAACCCCACTCACAGTGTGGCCGCCTTCCAACCCAGGGTCATCTCCTTACTCCAACCTCCTGCAACACCAAGTAAACCACGGGAGCTCTGATCCTGATCTCAAGGCTGACCAGGGCTAAACTTTGAATGAATATTCAAAAAATAAAAGTCCACATCAACGGAGAAATGAAAAAGAAAAGAAAAATATGCCACATTAGAAATGATACATTTTAGGCTGGGGAGATAGCTCCATGGCACAAGTGCCTGTCTGGCAAGTGCAAGATCGTGAGTTCGAACCCTAGTACCAGAAGAAAAAGAAAGAAAGAAATGATACATTTTAGCCACTGATTAAAACTAAAGGTTATAACCAGGGGTGGTGGTGTATACCTGTAATCCCAGTACCCTAAGAGACTGAGACAGGAGAATCATAAATTCAAGCCAGGGCTGGGTAACAGGTTCCTGGAGTACAGCCTGCTAAATTATCCTAGTCCTGTTCCAACGTAGCTGAAACCCCCTAAACAACAGTCTATCTTCCCAGTGACCACACCCTCCTTCCTCCCCACTCCAGCCCTGGATACAACTTCCTTTTATCTTTCCCGCCCACACAAGGGAATCTCCAATCAGCTCCTTGCTGTCACAGAACCTGCCCCTCAAGCTCGGCTCCTAGCAAAAGTCCATAAAGTCTCCATCCTCCCTGTCTCAGGTCAGGGGATCCTCCCATCTCCCTGCCCTGGGTCTTCTCTGTGTCTTCAGAGTTAATAAGGGCTTCCTCTCCCCTTTATTTCTGCTTGTCTGCTACAGCGCCGCCTAAAACCTGACACTGGGCATCTCAGCAACTTAAAAAGACTCTGTCTCAAAAACAAAAAACAAAAAAATTTTCAATATAAGGACTGGGGACATAGCTCAGTGCAAAGGCCATGGGATCAGTTCCCAGTACCACAAAGGGGAAAAATAACCCCAAAAATTATAACTATACAGATGAGGACTAAATTTTAACTTTCTTTCCATGTAAAACTTTATGCCAACTAACTTAAAATTTTAGTAACATGGCAAATGCACGGGAAAACATAAAAGATTAAAACTGACTTGAGAATGTAGAAGATCTAAGATTAACATAAGGGAGACTGGGCGTGGTTACCTCCCACCCCACCCCTCAGTCTCAATTGCCTATCTCAGCGCACCCGGGGGCGGGGCCAGCAGGGCAGGCTGGATAGAACCCTCGCCCCTGCGCTCCACCAAGTGCTTTAGTCGGGTGAACTCTCTGGTGGGCCCTAGAGAGACTGTTCTTTTTTTTTAATTCATGTTATGGCCAGCTCAGCCTGTCCTGGGGTGGGGCTGGCGCAGCATGTGGTGTCAATAGATCAAACCTGCGGTTGCCTAAGTAGGTGCTTTAGACTGCTGAGCTATCTTGCCAGCCCCGAGAGATTGTTCTCAATATGACAAAAATAGATATTTCAAACCAAGACCCAGTTGTTCATGCTAACAAAACAGCAGACTAGCATATTAACAGTAGATGAAATAGATTTCTCAGTCATAAATCTGACTAAAATAGCACCCAAAAGAGAAAATTATAGACCA
>PVKN010038198.1:0-11106 GCA_004027915.1 Capromys pilorides
CTCTTAGTTCAATGAGAAGAAAGATTTGTACTAATGTTGTCTGGACAAGATATCGTGTCTGCATCTTGTACTATGAATAACTACTAATGTAGTTAGATAACAATATGCAATGTACTAATTATTGTAACTGTTCTGCTAACCTGTTTTGAAACTGTCTCATTGCTATTTCTTTCTTATTAAAATTAATAGAAAATAGAAAAAAAGATAATGGCTATTCTTTTGTAAAATAAATGTCAGTATTTTTTTTTTCATTTGCATTTCTCTAGTGGCTATTGACGTTGAATATTTTATCAAATAATTTTTTAGCTGTTTGTACTTCTTCTGAGAGAGATTTATTTTATTTGATCAGTTTTTGCTTGCATTGTGGACTGAAGTGTCTACCTGACACTTCCTAAAGTTGAATTTGGTGAGTTAACTTTGCAAAGACTTTTTACCTGAGCAGTTCATAGACATTGAGATATTTCTATGAGCCAAGGTACTGTGCCTGTTTCCTCTGTTACTACAACCATAGCATTTAAAATTTGGTACAAAATATACTATAGAATAAAATCTGCTAATTAAATAAATGCCCACATTCAGGAAAATGATCATAAAATGATGTCATTATTGTGCTAGGCTTATTTTTTATTAACCTGCTGGAAGAGGTTATGATCTTGCTGTAAAGTATATCAAACATTTTATTCTTTACATTGAGTCTTAGAGAGATCATTATATTAATTATTCCATTTTAGTTACTTTCTTTTTGTTCTTCTTAATATAAGTAGAAATACTACCTTTAATACTTTAATTTTAATGCACTTTTATAATTATAGGACCTAATTCATCTAAATTCATGTTCAGTGTATGTTAAAAGCCAATGTTTATATTTCCAAAGACAAACTTCAAGCCTGGAAACAGGAAAATAGCACTGCCTGATTAGATTTTCTGCTAATGAATGGAGACCATAAAAATAGACATATGTCCAATATCAATTATTCATATTCCAACAGTGTGCATCTACTAACTCACCTCTTTGCCATCAATAAAATACAGCTTTCCTCTGAGTAGAATGCAGGTTGCTGTCAGGTAGAAATATATCCTGTCTTGGAAAATGGAGGTCTGCATACTTTGCTGGGAGGCAGTGGGATATAGCTGTTCATTGGATGAAATACAGCCATCAAAATGAATGTGCAGCAAGAGAGGCCCAAATACTACTTGCCCTGTTCTTATTACTTACTTCGTCACCACTCTGAATTTGAAGAGAAGAATGGAGGTAGAATATTTCTTAATGCATCTGGGTTTCCCAGGTGAGCACGGTTAGTTGAGCAGTTCATTACTAATGGCATATATTAGGTCATTAAATATCTGAAACATTTAAAAAGAAATGATGCCTCACAGAATTATACATGTTTTTCTTCTGATTTGACCTTGAGGCACCTTGAAGAAGCAAAATCAGAGAAAATGTGGCCCTGGTTGTGTTTAGATAGAGCAATTCTGTTTCACACCACCATCTTCTGTAGTGCTTCAAGTACAGTAATATCTTCCAGGGCAGGGTGCTCTCTGCAGTGTTCTGGTGTTCCAAGTACTTCTGTGCTGGGGTGGTGAAGATGCACCATCATCCCCTGTGAACTGTGCTCATCAGGAAAGACAGCACAGAAATGGAGTGGGAAGGGGGAGAAACAGCTTCTTCTGATGATCCCATTAAATTGAAGAACTTTGAGCTTAACTCTAACTTTGTTCCTATGAGAGCATTTGTGCAACTACATTGCATAGTTTGTAGTCCTTCAAAGCATATTCAACAATACTATAATAAAAGTCACATAGGCCCTCACTTTTTCAAAATATATTATTGCACTTTCAGCTTTATGGTAAAACAAAGAGTTTTACAAGGCTGTTGTGGTCTCACTGCCTAAATTCCTTGCCACTGTTACCTGTGTGACATTGGAAGAAGCACTTTTCCTCCCTATGAATCCATCTTCTGATAGAGATCATTTTATAATTGAGGGAATATCTTAAAGACCCTGATACTGTGCTTGATGCAAGGTGTGCATCATGTATTCATAAACTACAGAAGAAACAAGGAGAAGAAAAGAGAGCAAGTGGCTGGGTTTTGACCCAAGGGCTCTGCCTGCACAGATGGATTAATGGCAATATTTTGCGAGTAGATTGTCTATGATCAGAGTGGGCTTACAATGAAAGTGAGTTTGACCAGCTGTTGCTCTCTGGCCTTTCTTGCTCTTCCATCTTCTGTCTCATATCTTCATGTTCTTGGGTTTTTCAGCCTCCAGAATCACGAACCAAACATTTCTGTTCATTATAAATTTCCCTGTCTGAAGAATTTTGTTGTAGCAGCAGAACACAGTCTAAGACAATTACTGTTAACTCTGCTGTGTGTCTAGAATTACCTAGAAGATGACTATTACTTTTTCTCATATTAAATGTCTTCTCTAAACATTCTAACATATTATTGTACAGTTCAGTATTTTAATGCCTCTATTTTTGTCTTAAAATTCTGCAGTGGTCTCAAGTGTGCAGGGCCATCTGGATGACTCCTTTTGAAAGACGAGCGATTATCTCTATTTTGGCTGAACCTGCTGTGTTTCCATGTATTGATAGGTGGAGACCTGGCTAAAACTTTTCCTTACTTTTCAGTTGAATTTAAGCAATGCAAATTGCACCTGGCAGAGGTGCTGATGTGTATTATTTGAATCAAAGTGACAGGGCAGTGTTTCCTTATCCTTGTAGCTCCCCAGAAACAGGTGAGCCAGGCAGGATGGAAAGCTGTGCTCTACACTGTCAGTTTGCATTGAGTCTCAAGATTAGATGCTATGACTTCCCAAAGCATAAAGGATTACACATCAAAGCTGAAGCACTGGCCCCAAAACATTAGATACTACCTCAGATATGCTATGCAGGTTACTCTTTCTTCATATCCTTCTCTGCATGCTGCAAAAGTGATTTCAGGCCACCTACCTAGCCAAGTTCATGGTCCTCAACTCACTTACTTCCTGCTGTTCTTGCAGTCACTCATCCTCAAGCTACTCTCTTCTTCACAAATTAATAAAGTGAAGGTTTGAACCTGATTCAAGGTCTTTGTTCTGGGTAACTATCATTGTGGCTGGACTTAGGACCCCTTGGCTCCCTACAACTACACAAATATGTCTTTTTGTCTTATTCTCACCATGATTTGCACCAGAACTGGTAGATTGAAATTCACTCTATAGATTTCCAATGACTTTTGCCATGGGATTATAAATATCAACTTCCCAGACAGTGATGAGTATCAGAAAAGGCTTGCTATACTGAACCATATAAATACGTGTAAGTGAAAGGCAATAATCAATCTCACAGGAATACTTAAACATATTAATGCCCCCTTATAGGATGCTCAGTGGGTACCTGTAATTATAGATAACACGAACACTATAAAGACCATATTCTTCCTACAGACATACCTATAATAAAGCTCAGTTTGTAAATTATGCACACTGAGAGATTAACAATAGCAATAAATTGAAAAAAAACTTATGACAATATGTTGTAATAAATGTCATGTGAATGTATTCTGTCTTTTTAAAATATTGTATTTTTACCTTTTCACTTTAAGGAAGCATTTTAAATCTTGTCTTTGATGTTTATGAATTGTGAGCATTGCCATGTTTGTAGTGCAGAATAATTATAAAGTAAAATAAGTGTTACTTAAATAGAAGCACTGCATTATGGCAACATTTAATAGTCAATCTGATAAATGAAATAACCAGTAAATGATGAACAGGTGGAAGCACAGATAGCATGACTATGCTGGGCAAAGAGCTGATGCATAGCCAGGGTGGGATACAGCAAGACAGGTGAGTTTGCATCAGCTTCTCAGAATGCTGTGCTGTTTAAAACTCATGAGTCATCTATTTCTGGAGATTTCATTAACATTTTTGGGCCATTGCTTACCATGAATAACTGAATTTGCGGAACACGAGGCTACAGACCAGAGGAACAACTGCACCAAGTTTTATTATTCTCAGTTATGTTTATCAACATTCATAATTATCTCTAATAGAGTTGGTTCGTGTTTTATATTATTTTGCAGACGTCCCATTCCATTATTTCCTTTCTAGAAGTAGTAACTCATTCCTTCAGGAAGTGGAAATATAGAGCATCCGTGGCAAATCTATATGGTCTTTAATATGCAGGTGCGAATCAACCTGGGAGTTTATGTAGCATCTTCTGGGACAGGATGGAGTCTCAGGCATAAGAGACTATGTCTTGTTCACAGAGTGCATACGAAACAAACTGAGGGTGGCTAAGGAAGAAGTGCAACAGAAGGAGAGAGTGTGGGTCTATGTCACTAGGGGGTGGAATTTCTGTAATCATCCTGTTGGAATTGAAGTCGCCATTCTATGCTGTCTCAGTTACTCTTCTCTCATTGTTGGGACAAATACCTGACACCCAAAATGAAGGAAAGAAAGCTTTATTTAGCTCACAGTTCCTGGAGGTTTCAGTTCATACTCAGCTGGCTCCAAAGCAGAGGGGCACATGACAGAGCAGCAGTTCATGGTGGTGGAACAGCAACAACCGCATCAGAGAGATAGTCTGCCTCTCTCATATATTGCATTCAGGCTCTCTGCCTCAGGCTGGGTGTAACACTCACACCCATAATCTCAGCAGTATGAAGACCTATAATACTACCAGTACTAAAACCCATAATCCCAGTGGACCATGAGTCAGTCTCAAACTCTAGAAGTTCCTGCCCCATGACTACATGAGGCTTTGGGGGGACAACTAGACACAAACCATAGCATATGGCAGAGCCCAAGGTTCCCACAGGGAGTCTTTTTTAAAATTGAGAGTAAATATACATGCATTTTTTCATAGTATTAAAAGTTTACTCTTACTGAAAAAGTATTATTTGATATAAAAATAAGACATCTATAGTTTTTAATTCTTCAAAGTGAGGGTAACGATGGTTCCAGTGATCCAACCATATAGTTTGGAGATGACCAAATGTAAGGTGAATATTAATTGCCTTAGAAAAATGCTGTATGCACACACAAATATATTATTATTATTATTATTATTATTTAAGCTGACACATTTCTAGAGACATTTCACCAAGAACTAATATTTTTACCATGTGTTACTTCTTTTAGCAGTTTGGTTAAACACACTCTTGCTCTCCGTATATATTTAACAATAATAGCAAAAAATCTAGTTGCCATTTATTTTCCATTTCCAGCTAGTACTAATTGCTTTTGTTTCTTTTTTAGAATATGCCATTGTTTCTCACTATGCTATAAAGAAATGGCAGTATAAAAACTATGATATCTTAGTTTAGTTAAAATGATTTCAGTAAATCATTCGGACATTGCTCCTGAAACCTATATTGCGTTTGGAATCTGTTCTATGGAAATGTGATTTAGGAGGCAATTCTTTTTATGTAATAACTGAGAAACCCAATGTTAATGTGAAAAATTTTCAAAATGCCTTTATTAAGCTTGTAAGTTGTTTTATTTGGACTGAATGAATCAATCAAGATGAGTATATTGATACACAGGAGTGGACACATTTATGTTGTGTTTAAGGACATGATTTATCAGTATTTGAATCAGTGAATGTCATCAATTAAAAGCTATAAAATCTAGCCTTATGTGGAGGTCTCTGCCTCACACCTTGGATTCTGAATCCCACATACAGTGTGCTGTTCACTGTCAGTTTATTTCCTTTCTATTTTAAAATATCAAATATTAGATTTGATTTATTATATGCAGCCATCTATTTCATGATCTAAAAAATGTAGATACCTCTTGGAGACTGCAAATGTATAAAAGACAGTCCTTGATCTCAGAAAGCATAGATAGTCTTTAGGAGAGACAGATATTTATACGAATCAAATTATGAGAGGTAAAAGAATAGGTTCAGAGAAGGCAGGGTAAGAAAAATTTAATGCTGATCATTTCTCAGCATTTTCTGAGAAACTGCTCAATTGTTCTCTTTGGACTATAATACTTTAGCTAGGTCTGGAGTGTGAGGCAGTTTCTATACCTGAGGCTCCCCATGCAAACAGGTGAAGGACTAGATATTAGGGGCCCAATTGGGATTGAAAGGCCAGAATGGCTCCTCTCCAAAGGCATTTTCACAAGCAAAGCAGGAATGGGACTCTGAATGCTTACTCATTCTGAACTACTTTCAACTGCATCCTAGTCAGTGGGGAAGATGATGCCCTGTGCTAACCAAAACAGTAACTCACAGTTAGATAAAAGAACAAGGATTCAGGATTCGAATCAGTTGGTTATCTTTGGTTTAAGTCAGAAAATTGGAAAACAGTGTTGGATTGCTTTCTCATTTATCTCACAAGGACATGCAGGATTTAGAGAAGGATGTTGCTGCCTCCCCTGCCCACTTAGAAATGGGAGATGCCACACACTCAAAATCTACTCATCATTGGGTTAGAAGGGAAGCAGAGCTGAAGAAGCCAGAATTTGTGAACAGATGTTTGGTTCTTTGATTCTTCATGCATCCAGCAAGGGCAAACATGGCTGATACATGAATCTGCAGCATGATAGTTTTTCCTTGCATTCATTTTTTCCATTTTTTAGTGAAGGATTTCAGGGTTAGGTTAGGTAGCAACTTGATCTAGTGAACACTCAACTGGAGACCTGTCTTGGAATTCTTTTCTTGACACAGATTAAATATCCTGGAACAAATTGGAAGCAGAAGTTAGAACTGGGACTACGTTAAAACTTGTCCACAAAGGCATCTGGTAGGTGGAGTCCTTTCTTCCCTGCCAAGCAATATGCGTGAGATCATAAATGAAGTTTATGAGAAACACAGACCCTGTGTGCCTCCTTTTCATATTCCTTAGGAGCCAGCACTTATCTAGTTAGTATGTCCTTTGAATGTTGCCAGCTCCGTTCTTTTGTTGTCAGTTCCAAAAAAGCAGTTTGAACACAGCCACACATGGTCATGGGATTCTCTCAGCTGTTGAATTGGGATGGTTTTTGTTAGGGGCAAGGTATTATGTTCTATGTAACATGAGCTCCTAGTAATGGAGCTAGGAGAATAAGATAAATGCCTTTGCTATCATATGTTCTCTTGCTGGACCCTAAAGCTCTCTGCCTCTTGGTTTCTGTGTCTTTGTATAATCTCCTTGATTTTTAGGAAAAGACACAGCAAAAGTGATGGGCTATCATTTCCAGTATTCATTTTTAAGTCTGTGACCCACATCTCCCTAGTACTCTGCTCTTCACGAGCACTCTCTCCCAACACAGCTCTTCTCATATGCCTGCTTGCCTGCCTGCCGGCTTTGGGAAAGCAAGTTGCTGTATTTCAAGTTGCCCTGTGGAGAATCCATATGGCAAGAAACTGAAGATGGTCTCTGGCCTACAGCCAGGGAGCAAATGAGGTCTTTAATCCAAAAGCTTTCAAGGAACTGTCAACCACTATGCATGAGAAGGAGCTGGAAGCAGATCTTCCCACGGGTGCACAGTGAGATGAGTAGCCTGCACCAGGACTTGCACCAAAGGATTAATCATGTCCAGTGTCCTGCTCGATAGAAACTGAGATAACAAGTGTTTCAAGCTATAAGATTCAATATAATTTATTACACAAGCATGGAAAATTACAGAAGCACTAAGGCTTGGAAATGGGTCACAAAGTTTAGAAAGAAGATGGATAAATGCAATTGTATCTATCTGAATCATCAACCTGGAGAGGAGGGTTGTGACAAATGTCCTACATCCATGGTTTTATAATCATTACATAACCTGATAAAGGTGTTATTACCTATATGTTTTGAAGGAAATTGATAGTATAAAGATTCTGTTATTTAGCTCAGAACATGCAGCTAGAAGACAATGGAGGAAAGAAAGTGTCTCTAAGTAGGAAGTCCAGTTCTTTTCCCTACATGAGTGCACAGAGGTGGGGGACTAGACGAAGAGGGTAGAAACTGGAGTTACCTGTATATCTTTTTAAAGTTATTTATGTCGCTTACTCTCTTTGGAAGTCCTGACAGTCTGAGCTGAAGTAGTTTATACCCCATCCCCAGAGAAGTATGGATCTTACATCAGCTCAGGTTACCTTTTTCAGCTTGAGCCTGTGATCAGAAAATAAACTGCATATACTAAGCAGGTTCTGATTGAGGATGCAGGAACCTGTAGAAGCCTCTGTAGCGATTAGCAAGGAGACCATGCGGCTTTGGTATTCTGCTATTAGTTTGCTCTTGTGAAAAATGAAGCAACAAACAATGAAAATTGTCATAGTTTGTGTCTAGGTGTCCCTCCAAAGTCTCAGACAGTCATTGGGTGGCTTTTAGAGTTTGTAACTAATGCATGATCTAATGCTGCAATTGTGGGTGTGACTGCTACATTTGCCCTGGCACAAATAATTTGCATACAAATGTGAGGGGGGAAGAGAGGCTTGCTAGCTGCAGCAGCTGTTGCTCTTCTCTTTGTCTTTGCTATTTTCCACTACCATGAAAGGTTGCTCTCTGCCACTTTCCACTTTGTCTTGGAGCCAGCTGAGTATGGACTGAAAGCTCCACTAATTGTGAGTTAAATTGTGAGTCCTTGATAGGCTCAGTATGTTTTGTGGTGGGTGCTGGACATGATACATCACCTATAATGAAGAGTTGGCTAAATGGGTTTGGGTAAACAAGGACACATTAGGAATAAGGGGGGTGTGGTGAGTGCTACTTTTATTTGGTGAAGAGAACAAATATGAAAAAAGGAAGGACACAACAAAATAAGACAAGGGAACATTGCTACATTTCATTGTAGGAAGCCAAGGGCCACCTTGGATGTTCCCATGGTGGCTTCTCAGCTGAACAGGCAGCTGAAGGATTGATTAGACTAAGACTTTGCATGATCAACTTCAACACAATGTCCAAAATCTATCTGCCACCATTAGCCTGTTAGCTCCTACAATAGCTTTGCCATCCTGGGTTCTTATGCAGATCACAGCCTTGTTTCCATAGCAATGGCTTCATCGTTCATGCTTGTGAACTATGTTATGATTAACTGATAACATCCATGGGCTCTGCTCAAGTAGATTTTTCATTTCTTCAAGAACTCCTATCAGCTTATTGCTTTGTTTTGCTTTCTTTCCTTTCCTTTTCTCTGCTATTTTATCCCTTCCCTTCTCTCCCCTCCTCTTTCATCTGCTCTCCCCTCCTCCTCTCTTCCACTCCCTTGCCTTTCTTCTCCTCTATGCTTTTCTTTTCTCTTCCCTCTCCTCCTCTTTGCCTGCTCCTCTCCCTCCCTCTTCCTCTTCCCCTCCTGCTCCTCTACCCTTGGACCCAGGGCCTTGTGGAACACACAGCCCTACCTCACTACCTCATTGCATGTTTGCACAGAAGATTTTCTATGGTAGCAGTATTCAGTCTGGTGGTCACCAGCCACAAGAAGCTGTACATCACTTGAAATGGGGTTATTGAGGCTGAGGAATGTATTTTTCCACTTAATTGAGTTACAATTAATTTATATTTAAACAATCAGATGTAGTTGGTG
Source organism: Capromys pilorides (assembly GCA_004027915.1). Classification (NCBI taxonomy): domain Eukaryota; kingdom Metazoa; phylum Chordata; class Mammalia; order Rodentia; family Capromyidae; genus Capromys; species Capromys pilorides. The sequence continues at coordinate 9,477 of PVKN010038198.1, forward strand.
ACTGCTGTGTTGGGTGAGGTAGTTCCCAAGGCTTATTTCATTATTTTGGTTTTTAAAATTTAATTTTGGTTCATATTTATAGAATATTTCAAATGCCAGGAGTTATGTACTTAGATTTTACCTATATTAATCAAACGTTCAGACAAACCTAGGAAGGCCTACTGTATTATTTCAGTTTTTTTGAGCAGAAAGTTAAATTTCAGACAGCTAAATCACCTGCCTCTAATTGCATAGACACAAGATAGAACTACGAATGAAGTATATCTCTCACTCATGTTTGCTATACCTAAAAATGAGGCTAGAACAGCCAGAATAGAAGGTAAAGACAACAACAACACAATGGGCCCACGACAAAATGTAACTCCTTACACTAGTCTGCTTTCCTTTCCTGGGACTCAGTGCCCAACACCAACAGCATAGGATTTGAGGACTAATCTGGTGTCAGTTTCAGTAATCAAGTCCATGGTTGGTTTATTCTTTTTCTTTTTTCCCCTCATATTTAGTACATGATCTATAGGGTCTCACTATGTACATTGGACTTGTAATGAGTCTCCTATTTTCAGCCTTCCAAACGCTGGGATTACAGGCATGTGCTGCCACACCCAGTCTCAGTAGCTGTGTCAGGGCATCCCAGGGGCGGAGCTGGTACAGCACGCTGGGAATTGAACCTGGCCACTGCACTCTGCTTGAGCAGGTGCTTTAGTCTACTGAGCTATTTGGCCGGCTTGATGGTCGGCTTATTCTAAGGCTGTAACATCATGGTCCGAGGATCCAGCTGAGCAAACGCATTGGGGCAGAGCAGAAGAACAGCACCAAAGGGGGAAGGTCAAGGATCCAGATGGCTGATGCCCAGAAATGTCTTCATGAGCGGTGCACACACAACAAAAAGCATGTTCCGCAGCCCTTCCCAAGCCAATCAGACTTACACAATCAAGTTTAACAGTTACACCTCAGTGTGACACTTGCTTTCATTTTATTGTGTATCATAAACATGTTGTCACAGAAAATACGTTAGTTTATAAATAACCCAATTCAAAGCTTTCACATCATATATTATTTTCCCCAAAATTCATCTATGAAAATAACCAGTGACTTTAAAACATCTGTAATATACATATTTGTGGTTTTGTGATACTAAATACAAACAGCAAAGATGCTCAGTTACTGTAGGCTTGTGGGATACATAAAGAGAGACTGTAAACAACTTAAAGAAGAGATATGGTGCTGACTGAAAGGTTCCTACTTGGGTAGTATTTACAGAATGTAAAATCTTCACAATGTATGTTTTTTTTTTGGCTGGCTGAGGCTGCCTTAAGTGCAGGTCTCATGCTCCATGTAGGGGAGGGGATCGAACTATGGTCCCTGGTGCCTGACTTTGCCGAATCATGTATTTTAACCAACTGAGCTACCTGGCAAGCCCCCTGGTAATGCATGTTTATTAAAGGTGAAGGCGACAATTGAACTTTCTGATGGCCTTTCTATTTTTCTTAAGGAACACAGAGTGTATTTGCAACTAACAGTCTCAAAATCATTGAAACTGGCACTTTAGTTGCAGTCAATTGGCTTAGATTATAATAATCTAACCCAGAAAATAATAAATAAATGAAATCATACGTACTCTTAAGCATGC
>PVKN010038199.1:0-11103 GCA_004027915.1 Capromys pilorides
AATCTTTGTGGCTGGACTTAGGGCCCTTTGGCATATATATATGGAGAGACAGTCTTGCTATGTAGTTCAGGCTGGCCTGAAACTCACTGTGTAGCCCAGGCTGAACTCAAACTGACAACAACTGTCCTGCCTCAGCCTCTCAAGTGCTAGGATTACAGACTGAACCAAACTTTTGAACCAACAAATTTAGTGGATATCCACAATGTCCCACCTCACAACATCAGAGTATACATTCTTCTCAGCTGCACATGGGATGTTCTCCAAAACAGATCATATACTATCCCATCGAACATGTATAAATAAATACTATGGAACTGAAATTATCTCATACATATTATATGACCATGGTGCAATGAAAATGGAAATCAACTGCAAAATAAACTATGAGAATTACATAAATGCCTGGAAATTAAATACCACTTTCCTGAACAACCAGTGGGTCATAGGTGAAATTTTAAAAAGAGTTACAGTTTCTATAGTTAAATGATGATGCCAGAGCCTATGGGACTTAATATGGTAGAATTACGGTGAAAGCAGTCCTGCAAGGGAAACGAATAGCAGTGAATTCTGACATCTGAAAAACAAAGTGAGCTCCAGCAAACAATCCAATGCTGAACCTCAAGCTTCGGGGAAAAAAAAAGAGCAAGTCAAGCCCAAAGCTTACACAGGAGAGGAAATTATAAAGATCAGAGAAGAAATGAATGTAATGAAGAGTAAGGAAACAAAACAAAGAATCATTGAATGGAAGAATTGATTCTTTAAAAGATTGAATGAGATTGACAAACCCTTAGCTATCCTTATCAAAAAGAAAACTCAAATTCATGCAATTAGGACTGAAAAGGGTGAAATCACAACAGATCCAGTAGAAATCCAGAAGACCATCTGCACCTATTCAAAGAACTTGTATACCAATAAGAGGAAAACACAGAAGCTATGGACAGATTCCTGGATATATATGAATTATGAAAGCTGAATAAAGAAAATATATACATCCTAAACAAATAAGTAGCAGTTAATAAAATTGAAGATGTAATTAAAAACCTACCTACAAAGAAAAACCCAGGTCCCAACAGACTCATTGCTGAATTCTACAAGAAATTTAGAATAGACCTAATACTGCCGCTTCTCAAAGTCTTTATTGAAATTGAAAGGTAAGTAAGATTCCCAGTTTCATTCTTGGAAGCAAGCATTACCATTATACCAAAACCAGAGAAGGATCCAACCACAAAGAACTACAGGAAAACTTCTCCAATGAACATAGAAGCAAAAATCCTCAATAAGGGCCGGGGAGATAGTGCCTGCCTGGCAAGTACAAGGTCATCAGTTCGAACTCCGGTCTCGCAAGAAAAAAAAAAAAAAAATCCCCAATAGGATACTAGCAAACAGAATACAACAAAACCAAGTAGGATTCATTGTAAGGATCCAGGGATGAGACAACATATGCAAATTAATAAATGTAATTCAACATATTAACAGAGCCAGGGGGAGGACATGATCATCTCAATAGATACAGAAAAAGTTTGCCAGACTGTAATACCCATTTGTAATAAAAACCCTACAGAAAATTGGCAGAGATGGTCTTTATCCAATCAGGTAAAAGCCATCTATGCTAACTCAACAGCCAACATCATACTAAGTGGTCAAAAGGTGAAATTTTCACCTTAAAATCAGAAACAACGAAGGATGTCCACCATCACCTCTCTTATTCAACGTAGTCCTGGAAACATTAGCCAAAGCAACTAGACAAGAGAGAAATAAAAGGCATATAGGAAGTATAGGAAAGGAAGAATTTAAATTGTCACTATTTTCAGATGATATGATACTCTACATGTAAGACCCCAAAACCACCACCAGAAGACTTCTTTTTTCTTTTTTGTTTGTTTTGTTTTTTGTGGTACTAGGGATTGAACTCAGCATCCTGCACTTGCCAGGCAGGTGCTTATTCTACCAAGCTATCTGCCTGGCCCAAAACTTTTGAAGGATTTTTTTTGAGGGGTGCTGGCTCAGGCTGCCTTAAGGGCAAATTCAGCAATGTGTAGCTGGATACAGAGTCAACACTCAAAAACAAATAGCATTCCTGTATATAAATAACAAACTTGTGACAGAAAAAGTAGGAAAATAACATCTTTCACAATAGTATCCAAAATATGAAGCACCTAGGAATCAATCTGATGAAGAAAATAAAAGACCTTTATGTTGAAAACTACAGTGCTCTGAAAAAGATTAAAGAGTATATCATAAAAAGGAAAGATCCCTTATTCTTATATAGGAAGAATCAGTCTAGTAAAAATTGAATCCATATTTTTCACCATGCAACGAATTCAAGTTTAAATGGTTCAAAGATCTAAATATTAAAACAGAAACACTAAATCTGCTGAAAAATAGAATAAGCCATACTTCCAAAGTTGTTATACAAATTTAATGCACTCCTCATCAAACTGTCAATAACATGGGCCAGGTGACATAGCTCAGTGGCCTAAAGTGCCTGCTTAGGCAAGCTTAGGCAACCTCAGAGACTGCAGTTCAATCCCCAGCACCACACGCTGTGCCAGCCCTACCTGCAGGGCAGGCTGAGCCAGCCATAATATAAATAAAGTTTAAAAAAAAATAAAAATAAAAGTAAATAAAATATCAGTAACATACCTCACAGAATTAGAGAAAAGAATTCTAAAATTCATTTGGAACCAGAAAAGACCTGGAATAACAAAAGCAATTCTTGGAAACAAGGGCAAGGTAGGGGCTTCATAATTCCTGACTTGAAGTTATAGTACAAAACTACTGTGATAAAAAACATCATGTAGTGGCAAAACAAACAAACAAAAACCAGAGACCAGTGGAACAAATTAAAAGATGCAGAGACAACTCCAAACATAGTCAGCCACCTTATCTTTGACAAAGGAGCCAAACATCTTCACTGGAAGAAAGACAGCCTCTTTAATAAATGGTGCCGGGGAAACTGACTTTAACATGTTGAAGTTTAAAATGGATCCATATCTTTCACCACGCACTAAACTCAAGTTTAAATGGTTCAAAGAGCTAAATATTAAAACAGAAACACTAAGTCTTCTGGAAAATAGAATAGGTAAAACTCTTGAAGACACTGGTGTTGGAAAAGACTTTATGAGCACAATCCCAACTGTGTAGGAGCTATCACAAAGAACCAACAGCTGAGATCTCACCTTACTAAAAATCTTTTGCACAGGAAAAAAAAAGCAGAGTGGAAGAGACAACACGCAATGTGGGGAAAAAAACTGTCACATGGGCTGGTGAGATGGTTCAGCGGTCTAAAGCACCTGCTTAGGCAAGCTTAGGCAACCACAGGGACCGCGGTTCAATCCCAGGCACCACATGCTGCACCAGTCCCACCCCCAGGGCAGGCTAGACTGGCCATAATAAAAAAAAATTGTCACCTGTTGCTCAGACAAAAGACTAGCATCTAGAATATATAAAGAACTTAAAAAAATTAGAATCCCTCAAATTTTAAGACCCAATTCAGAAATGGGCATCTGCCAGGGAGATAGCTCATTGGCATAAGCTCCTGAATGACAAGCACAAGGTCCTGAGTTCTTCCCAATACAGAGAGAGAGAGAGAGATCTGAAATGACACCTCTCAGATGGAGATATACAAATGGAAAATAAATACATAAACAGGTGGTCAGCATCACTTGTCATTTGAGTGTTGCAACTTGAAATAATGCTGAGATTCCATGTCATTCCAAAACAAATGGCTATTATAAAGAAATCAACCAATAACAAATGCTGGAGGAGCTGTGGGCAAAAAGGAACCCCTCTCCACTGTTGGTGCGAGTGCAGACTGGCGCAACCCCCATAGAAATCAGTGTGGAGATTCCTCAAACTAGAACAAGAAGCTCCATTAGACCCAGCTATTCCTCATTTGCTGTCTTTCAAAAAATTAAAAACAGGATGGGGAGATAGCTGAGTGAAATAAGTGCTTGCCTGGCAAGTGCAAAGTCCTGAGTTCAACCCCTGGTAGCACCAAAAAAAAAAAAGAAAAAAGAAAAAATTAAAAACAGTAAACCTCGTCAACATATACACACCCATACTTATCGCACCAAAGTTTGTAATAGTTAAATCTTGGGAACAACCTAAGTGCTCATCAACTGATGAATAAATAAAGAAAATGTGGAGTTTTTAATGCAATGAAGTAGTACTACTGTGCCACAAAGAAAGACAAGCTTGAGGCTCAGGGAGACAGCTCAGTGGAATAGGTGCCTGGATGGTACAGGCAAGGTCCCAAGTTCGATCCCCGGTACTGCAAAGAAAAACACACAAAAAAAGAAAAGAAAGATAAGCTTGAGACATTTCTAGCTAAGCGAATGTACCTTGAGACCATACCCTTAATTGAAATGAGTCCAATGCATATGTGTAAATACCAAATATGTGTGAGAAACCAAGATGGTAAATAAGAACCAAAAGGTATAATAGGTACTGGAAAATAAGAAGGGGAATAAGGCGGCGGGCAAGACGGTTCAGCGGTCTAAAGCACCTGCTTAGGCAAGCTTAGGCAACCACAGGGACCACGGTTCAATCTCCAGCACCACATGCTGTGGCAGCCCCAACCCCACAGCAGGTTGAGCCAGCCATTAAAAATAAAATAAAAAAGAAGGGGAACAAGGGAGGGTGGAGGAGGAAAAGGAATGAGCCACCCTCCAAAAAAAGAAAAGATGAAAAAACAGAAACAAAGGTCTTGCAAATAAAGAGGGGAAGAGGGGCTGAAGAAAGGGGAGGAAACAGTAGTCTCAGATTGGCCCCTTTCACGTGGGGAATCACACGGGCCCCACTCCCTTGTCACCACATGCCCAAGTGCTGGGAGCACTTGACCTCCACACACCCAGTGTTCTCGTCAAAGCAAAGGGGCAGCACCCAAGGGCCCTGTCTCCTTGGCTGCGTGAGAATTGGTGTTTGGGGGCATTTGTGCCTGTCAAGAATAGATACGGAATATCTATTAGATAGACGTTAGAATATATAAGAGAATAGAGAGAGGGCTCATGATGTCTGAGAGCCTGAGGCTCTCAGTGGCACGGTCCGCAGACGCTTGCCTCTGCAGGGATGCAAAGGAGCCCAGCAATAGCCGAGCCCACCCTCCAGCGGGGCGGTGCTGTTCCTGCACGCGCTCACGATGATGGGGAAGCTGCCGGTGTCTTCAGTAACGTCCAGTTACTAAGCAGCTGTTCCCAAACCCTCAAAGCTGAAGCAGGTGGAAATCCTGGAAGAAACTTTCAAGACCCTCAATCCTATCAACTGGGCCAGTTTATTTAAAAAATCAAATCATCCCCTTTTGAATGGGCCCAGTGTCAGAGTTTTGAAATCGACTGGGCCTCAGTGTACTAAAGCTGGCCAATAAATGGAGCCATCTGGGCATTATGGGAGTGTTGCCCTGTCTAATAAACAGATGGCAGCAGGAGCCCTGGTGTCCAAGGCCCTCTGGAGATCATGGACAGCTTTGGGGGACAGACTAGGCCCAGCCAAGTGCCACCCCCTCGAGCACCAGCCTCTGTGGTTCAGAGTGCACTGTGTCCCCCCATCCTCCCACCTCACACAGCTCAGCACGGAGCAGAGATGCAGGGTGCTCCCCGCAAGCCCCTGGAAAAGGAGGACTGTGAGCAGGGGGCTGGAAAGGACCTGGGGTGCCTGCCCCTCTACGTGCAGTTCTAAGATGTACCTTGTTGTGAGGCGCTTTCTACGCCTCTCTGAGGCTCAACAGGGGTACCTAGGAGCCCTTCTGTACTTTAACCCTCTTTATCGACTTCCCTCTCTTCCCTGTCTCACTTATCCAGTTGCCCCCTCAGCATAGCTCTCAAATATAAGGTATGATCAAAACATCCCAGTGTTTACATTTCTTAAAATTTATTTATTTACTTATTTTGTCTTTTTTGAGACAGGGTCTCACGATGCAGTTCAGGCTGGCCTTGAGCTCACTTTTGTAGCCCAGGCTGGTCTCGAACGCACACTGATCCTCCTGCCTCAGCCTCCCCAGTGCTGGGATTACAGGCGTGTGCCACCACACCCGCGTATCAAAATATTTTTTTAAAAAACCGTATTGTCATTAAACCGCTCAAAATACCTCTCATCTCTTGAGACTCACTTACCCCGCTGCTCCTGCAGTAGCTTTGGAGTACTCTTTCATGAACGTCCTTACCAGGTATGATAAAAAAATATATAGTAGATTGGACAAGGGATACAGCTCAGTGACACAGCACCTGCCTGGCAAGCGCAAGGTCCTGAGTTCAATTCCTGGTACAGATAGGTAAATGGATGAATGAGTAGACAGACAGACAGACAGACAGACAGACAGACAGACCGACAGACAGACAGACACTGCTCCCCAGTGCCAACCACTGTTAAAACATGATGTTGTGTCCTCAGCCACTTTATTCACTGGTCTGGCACTGAGACTTCTGGCTCCTTCCTAAGTCAAAACGACCCTGAGAAGCAAATATCTGGAGTCATCTCAGGCACAACAGCAACACTAAAGACACTCAGGAGAGAGGACTCCAGAGCTGCTTGAGAAAGGCGCAAGAATATGGGAGGAATGTGTTCAAGGGGCGGGGGAGGATTTTGAGGAAGAGTCACGGTAATATTTTTCTTTTCTTTTCTGTTCTTTTTTATTTAGTATGAGGTCTACAGGATCTCACTACACAGATCAACTCATATTGATCCTGTTTTTCAGCCTTCCGAGAGCTGTGATGACAGGCGCGGGCCACCACACCCAGTCTCAGTAGCCATCTCAGTGTACCCTGGGGGCTGGGCCAGCAGGACAGGTAGGGGATGGAACCACCGGCCCCTACATCTACCTAGGTATTGTGTTTTTTACTATAATAAATCTTTAAAATTCAACCATTCATTGTACTTCTTATCATACCGTGTATTTAGATTCAGGAAGTGGCTGGGGCTGGGGAAATAGCTCCGTGGAAGAAGTGCCTGCCGGACAAGTGCAAGGTCGTGAGTTCGAACCCCAGTCCCGCAAAAAAAGAAAAAAAAAAGGAAGGGGCATGGGCCTCCACAGGAAAAGATGGGAGAGTTCAGGCTGCTCCAGCCATGGGAGGGGAACAGCCAATTCTGCCTTCAAGGACTAGCCATGCCTGAATAGGAAGTGGAAGGGGCCTGTTCCAACTGTAGTGCCATCTCACCAGCAGCTCTTCTGCCCCTTTCACGGGTTGCTCTGGGCAACCCCACCCCTGACAGTCCTGGTGGGTCTAAATATCATGGCATCCAGTGCCATCCAGCTCGCATGGTTGTAGCAGGGCATTGGTCCAGGATAGCCAATCAGAATGGTCCATTCTTTCAGACAACGATGATTGGCTTGGACACGTCCAATCAGAGTCCGCCCCAAGGTTGCTATGGAATCCTGGGAGCAACTGTGAAGGAAGCTTGTAAATCAGTATCATAAAGGAGGAGGGCAGAGTCGTGGGTGTCTCCAGGACAAGTTGCGTGCAGAGCGCAGGTAGAGATGACGTCGGATAAGATGCGAAGTGAGAGAATCACTCAGAGCCCCTGGATCAAACTATACCTGAAGCCAGACGCCTCTGGACTCTTGTGGTTCCTAGTGTTTATTCAAACTGGATTTCTCTCACTTGCAACCAAAGGGGTCCTGACTAGGTGGTGACATTTTCAGTTGTACCCACCTGGAAAGATTCATTTTCCTGACAAAGCTTTTCCCCTGCAGCAGCTTGACACTGCTGGGCTTCAGGGGGAAACAATGTCGCTTCATCTCCAGCCCAACACAGAGCTGCACAGCAGCGAACAGAAGCAAAAATAGCTGCAACTATTAATAAATCGGCCATGACTTTATTAGAGACCTTTGAACAATTGTAGAACAGCAGGCAGAGGAGCCGAGAAGCCAACAATTAGTGCCAAGCAGTGCTTTAATGGGGAATCAGGGAACGGGACAGAATCTGAGAAGACTCGAAATAGATACTGGGTAGCCACAGGGGCGAGAAGCTGGCCCACAACTGGATACAGAGGCTGAGGCTGCAGGCAGCCGCGTCACCCCAGTGTCTCCTGCCCCCCAGCCATTAGTGATCGGGACCCAAAGGTCTCATCCTGAGTGGGCTCCCTGCAGCCGGACCTTGGCAGCTCCACCTGGAGAGGGCAGGGTCCCTGCACAGCTGTCACTGACTCCCTGCCCTTGCTCTGCCCTCGTGCTGTTTCCAGTGGAATTTATTTAACTGGAATCAATAAGACACCGAGTAATCATGGCTCCCGAGAGCAAAGACAGTGATTTCACAAAACAGGAATGTTGGGGAAGTAGCAGTTTCCATAGAGCCGCGCAATAACATTGGAGAGACCGTGGATTTTCCCATTGCCCCTGGACTACTGGCTTTGCTATATGGGTTTGGCGTCCTCTGATTTATGGCCTCATGGTCCCGAGATGGCTGCTGCAGCTCCAGACACCCCGGCCACATACAAAGTCCAGAAGCACAATGAAGGAAGGACCGTACAGCAGATGTTGTTGGAGCTCCTCCCTTACCCAGGCATTTTACTGCCTCACCAAACTCCAGCCTTGCTTCTTCAAGGCTTTTGCCTAAAACCACAGAAGCCTGCTTTGTCCAGAAGCCTCAGGTCAGAGGTGCCCAAAACTCATTCCAAGAGCCTCTTCCTGGTGCAGCTCAGGCCGCCCTAGTAGTGGCCGTCCCCAAGGCGCTGCTGGGCACTGCCCTGCCCTCTGCCGCCTCCATTCCCCACTCCCTTCCCATGACTCATGGTGACATTCCCAAAGAATGGCCTGCTGTTTCACCCAGGAAGTGCTGGGGCCCAAGCATAGCTTGGCTCTTTCTGTGGCCAGAGGACCCCAGTGGTGCCTGCCCTGTTCCTGCCTCAGGCTACTCGGCCAGAGTTGAAACCATGAACATTTGGCAGGAACAGCCACAGCTGCGCCCCTCGAAGTTGAGCTGCCGGACACAGGTATCATTAGCAAGACGAGAGGACAGGTGGCACGTGTAGCGTGGGCCTCTCATGGGGTGGCAGGTTCTGCCCCGTCGCTGAGGGTGACAGACACCCCAGGGCAGAAGCTCTGCCAGGCAGATGTGCTGGGGAGGGGTCCAGAGGACAGCGAGAGGAGAGCTAGAGGCCTTCCCGAATGTTCTCTTGGTTAAGCCAGGCATTCAGTCAGAGCCTGAGCTAAGACAGCAGCTCAGGCCCAGGAGGATGGGGTTGGGGAGGGCGGCAGGGTATGCCGTCCACTGTGGGCAGCCCCAAAAGAGGCTGCAGCCAGATGTCGTGAGAAGTGCAGCTGGGGGGCAGGGTGGGGACAGCTGGGCACTGTAGGATATGAAAGGAAGCACCTGTGGCGAGCAGAGGAAATGAGCCCTGTCGAGGAGCAGACTGGAAGAGCCATGCCCAAATGCTGCCGTTGCCTGGAAGGGACACGTTCACACAACTCCTTAATCCCCTAAAACTGTCTCAGCCAGCATCCAGCACAGCCACGAAACAGGAGCCTCCTCAGGTGTTTCACACAGGAGGAATTGAACACTGGGAGTTATTGCCTAGCATCTCCTTCCCCGTGGATCCTGTCACCCATGGTAAGCTGCAGTCTGGAAATTTTGTGTGGAAATTCCAGAAGTGAATAATTTACAAGCTTCAGATATCTTTTATTTCAGCATACTGTTATAGTCGTTTTATTTTGTCAGTTATTCCTGTCGGCCTGTCCCCTCCTGCATCTCATGTGTAAGTTCAGCTTTATTCTGGGGTACACATGTACATGAAAGAACCTAGTGTGCAGGGTTTGGGGCTGTCCCTTGTGCAGAGTGTTCCAGAGTGTCCTGGTCATGCTCCCTGTCGCCAGGGGACCATGGTACCAACAGCTGGTGGTGCCCAAAGAGAAAAGCGATGGTGCTGGAAGATAAGTGGCCACAGAAAGCCACAGGTCCCATGGGGCTGGGGGAGGGGAAGGGCAGGACATCTGTCACCTGGACACCAGAGCAGCTGGGCAGGGCCCTGGGAGCTGTCTCAGTGCTGCTGCAGGAAGGTTCTGCACCCCACCTGCAGCCTGCTGCCTCCTGGGAGCTGTATCTCGGCAGCAACTGCCAGGGGACCCAGGGTCCCAGCGCCTTAGGCAGGGAGCAGAGCCCAGAGTCCACAGGGCAGGTGGCAGGTGGCGTAGACCTCTTAGATGAATATAAGGACGGGCCATGGAGCAGCAGGGATCAGCCAGAACTGAGATAGCGAGGAAGCCACCCCTCCTGAGCTCCTGTGGCAGGGTGGATGGCTGCTATGTCTCCAGGCTTCCTGGACGAGGTCCTCAGAACCTCAGATTCTAATCTTCCCTCTGCAGGCCTGCGTTATATATTTCCCACTGGGCTCCAGCTCCCCGAGGACAGCTCACAGTAGCCCCCCATCACCCCAGCCCGTCCTCAAGGGTGGAGAGCAGCTCTTACAAGACACTGTTTACACCAGCCCCGGGTCCTAAAGTAAAGATCACTCCCAGAGTGCAGACAGGCACCAAAAATAAATTATCCACAAAAATAAAACCTCTTGCCCCAGCATCAAGGAAATTGAAGAGCTCATTAGCCTGAGGAAGAGACAGTGTTTTCTAATGCACAGCCCCAAGCAGAGTCATGCATATTCATGAGCCTGCTCCTGGCTCCAGGGCTGGGAACCTTGGAAACCTTGCTCCCAGTACTGCTCGGTACAGGGTGCTGTGTCCAGACCCTGGGTACTGAGGACAGAGAGCCAACCACACTCCAGGCCCCGAGGGCTGCCCTCAGGGAAAAAGGTCTGTTAGCCACTGGGGTCAGAGAACCCAGGTTCTCTAGCAGCCATGTCTGGGAAGTTCTTGCCAGAACCCATGCTGAGTTCACACACCTGAATTCACAATAATGGCTGGCCGAAGGGATCATGGGCCTAGCTGCCTGTCTCTAACCAAAAGCTCAGCACCAAGGGAGCTAGGAAATGTACGGGTCAGAGTCCGGATGTGAGCTGCCAGACCCCATAGTTCCTGGGAGGTGTGGGGCTTCAGGGATCCAGCCCCTTCTAGATCTTTGTTCACCAGCCAAGGTGAGGTCCAAGAGCTCCTGTGCCACACACCCCATGATGTACCCAGTTCCAACCAACCACGGACTAAAACCGTGGGCAAAGCAAACC
>PVKN010038200.1:0-11118 GCA_004027915.1 Capromys pilorides
GTTCTCCAACATAGAATTGCTTATTCATGAAGTTACAGTCTTTGGACCTGAATACTATACAAGCTTTTTCATTTCCTTACCTCCCCTAACAATCTGTCGTTGAAACTGTACATTTGATTCCCAATTATAAGCTAAGACTTACCTCTGGGGCCCTGACATTGTTTTAGTAAATGCAAAGTTGAGCCCAAGACAAAGCCAATAAAGGAGGTATCTAAAATTCCTTGGCACTACTGTGCACTTAGAGTCTTATTTAAAACAACTATTCATTTTAATGACTGTTCAAGTTTATTTTCATAAAAATGTGTTTCACATAAGCCCCAAAGTTTCATATACAATTAATTCTCTTCACAAAGAAGTTGTGTTTCAGACCCAGAATGGTCATGCTGGTCTCCAGGACTGTGGAGTTTGTTCCTTTCAAGTTGTAGTTGCCTTTTTAACACTGCAATTAAGCTTGGGGGGAAAAATCATAATGCAAACCAAATAAATCCTGCCCTTCGTACAATTATGTATGGTATGTGGTGAGGGAAAAAAATGATCCAGGCTTTGTTCATCTTAAAATACACTTGGCAGCCACCTCACTTAATAAGCTCTTTTCTCTTTCTGAGAACAAGAAAGTCATGAAGTCCAAGCTAAAATGGAGCAGTATTGGCAGCCCCAGGAGGAGGTGGCAGCACCCTGAGGCAGAGACCTGTTTGCAGGGGCCTGAACGATGTGGCTCTGACTTGGCTTCTCCAGGATCCAGGTTTGTCCTGTCTTAAAACGAAACATCTCTCTGGCCTTGTTTTCTTGCTCCTTCCCACCTTTGGTAGAGCCTAGTTTTCATATGAAGCAAGACCCAATGGAAAGCACCCACAAGCCTCCGTGGTCCCTGCCAGAACCTCATGACCTCCCTAAGCACTGGCAGGCCTTCTCCTCCTCTTGCAAAGGATCTATCCTGCTGAAATTGCACTTGACCTCTCAGTGGGGCCTGCCCTCCACATCCCAGGAGCTTCTTTCATGTCTGTCATGAGTTCTGTGTTCACAGACCTTGTCTACCACTGCTAGAGAGAGCCCTGGAACATGTCCACTCACTCCCCACCTGCTCCTCCATGGCTCCCTCCGCCAACATGAGAATCTCTAAGCTGGACCATCTAAAAGCTGCTCAACATTCTTACAGCCTCCAACGTCTCCGCCCTCCAACCTAAAGAGCCCTGCAACTGGAGTGACTGCTCTGTAATGTGCATGTAATGGTGCCATGCGTCCAGCTCAGCAGCTCTTAGAACTCCCATCGTTGACCAAAGTGCAAATGGACTGGAACAGACTTTCAGGGGCCCACTTCTCACCTCTTCTTCACAGGTGACTTTTCTACCACCTTCCTTCTTATGTAGCAGGTAAAACAAACTGGACTGCTCACTGATCCATGCGGATGTCCCTGGAATCCCTAGCCCCATGACTTTGTGTTGTTCCTTCTACTTAGAGGGCCAAAGACACATTTGTTTGTTGGCACCCTACTTGTTATTCAAGACTTGGTTCAAATATCACTTCCTCCCTGTAACAAGAAATTTTTTTTTTCTTTTCCATACAAACCCCATAAAATCCTACCATAATTCACTTAGAGCTCTTACCGGTTTCAACCACAAGAATCAGTCACAGCAGTCCTGGCCTCAAATTTCTTGCTATTCATGAGTGTGCTCACCTGGCATACTAATCAGAGCGCCTCTTGAGGGCAGAAGCTACCACCTATTAATCTTGGCATTTCTCCTGCCTAGTAAAGTGGCTTGCTTTTAATAGACATTAAATGTATTTTTGTTGACATCATAACTGAATGAAAGACTTCCCTGGAGTTTTATTTCATACAGAAGAAGGTTAGAGAGGGAAAGAAAGAAGCACTTGCTTAACTTGTGCTGGACTCTTTGGGGAGGGGCACGTTATCACAGGAAGGAAAACAGCAAACAACAGTTCTGAAAGCATCAGTCAATGTCACTTCCTGTATGTGTGCAAAGGCTTTTGTTACCACCAACTTCAGTTAACTAATCTCTCTCTGTCTCTCTCTCTTTCTCTCCCTCACCTCTCTCTCTGTCTCCTTCTCTGTCTCTGTCTTTTCTCTCCCTTCTCTCTCTCCTCTGTCTCTCCCTCTGCATCTGCCTCTGTCTCTCTCTCACTCTCTTCTCTCTCTCTGTCTCTCTGTCTTTATCTCTCTCTCTTCTGTCTCTTGCTCTCCCACTTCTCTCTCTCCTCTCTCCTTCCCCCTTTCTCTCCCTCCCTCCTTCTTTCTCTCTGTCTCTGTCTCTGTCTGTCTGTGTCTGTCTCACTCTCTCCTCTCTTGCACCCTCCCCGTCTCTGTCTCCCTCTCCCTCCTTCCATCCCCCCTCCCCAGCACCTCCATCCCTCACTCACTTATATAGTACTGCACTGATTCTGATTAGTGGCCTCGGAAAGGGGATCTGGCTCTGGTAACCCAGATCCCTCTCCCTCTGTGCCTTGGAAGCAAGTTCTCTGCAAGAGGCCCATGTTGCACAGGCTGCTCTTCCCAGTTGTGGCTTCAGCCCAATACAGGTTCTCCTGCTGCTAGTGGGAGTCCTGCCCTGATGAGGGCTACCTGGGCCCAGTGGCTGAGCAGACAGACTGAGTCAGTAGAAAGCATTCCACCTGTCCACAATGCAGGCTACATTCTCTCATGCAGCTTCATAGCGAGTTTGCCTGCTGTTTGGTTTACCCAGCTGCAGCTGCCACGTGTGTGTGTGTGTGTGTGTGTGTGTGTGTGTGTGTGTGTGTGCAAATTCATCAAATTCATCCTTCTACCTTGATCATCCTCAGTTGGCTCAGGTCTTAGGTAAGAAAGGAAAGAATTCTTTACTGGACTTTCTGTGCACCACACCTCCACCCTCTAACAAATGTTGGCTTTTAATGGTCAGTGGTACACTCCAGATCCTCAGCTCTGCCAGGACTGCACACCTCTCTTTCTTAGTATGCTCCAAAGTTGTGATGAGTGCTAAACCCCAACAAATGTAAAGAGGGAATCAATTACCTAAGCTATTGAGCAAAATGAATAGGAAAAACTGAAAGGGGGAAATAAATAAGAAATGAAAAATGAGGAAGACAAATTCTAGAGGGACAGGAAGAAGGGAGAAACCAATATGTATAACAAAAGAAAGGAAGAGAGAGGGGCTTTTGGGATAGCTCAGTTTAAGTGCTTGCGCCTGCAATCCCAGTCAAGCACAGGGGTCAGCAGTTTTATCTCCAGACCCACCCAAAAGGCGGCTTGAGGCAGCATGGGGGAAAAAAGGAAAGGAAGAGAGTACATGGGGGGGGAGAGAGAGAGAGAGAGAGAGAGAGAGAAACTAGAGGAGAAAGAAAATGGTAAATTAAGACAGTGCAGGCAGTGGCCTCCGCAGTGGAGGACAGACCTTGCCCCCACCTTGGGCTTTGGTCATCTCCTGGACCACCAGCTGTCAGTACCTGATTCTCCATCCCTGGGGCTGCTGGGAAGAGGAACTAGGAAGGTTACTGGTGAAAGTACTTTGGAAAGAGAAAGCTCCCTGGAAAACAGGGTTAATCAGGCTCAAAAGCTGCCTCCAGGAGCTGCAGCTCTTGGGAAAGCCCAGAGTCATCCCTATAGCCCACCTGGCAAAGGGGAGACTCACCACAGAAGCTTGGAGAATGGTCTGCTTCCACAAAGGCAGGATCCTCCTGCCTCACCTTCCCCAAGGCCATCCTCCCCTGTCCCTGCTGGCCCCCACCTTGTTCTTCAGTTCTCATTACCCTTCTGCTAATGCAGTAGAGCTGGGCACTTGATCAAAACTATTGGTTCTGTAACTCACCCAGATGCATCATAAGCTGAGACATTTATGACTGTCCTGGGATGTATATCTGTGTGATCTATCTCCTTGGTGAGCTCTCTGGCTGCCCCTGGAGTCTAGACTCATCTCATCTCAAAGTGAGCTTTGGAACAAGGAACCTGAGGCCTAGTGTAGGTCCTCCTTCTGACATTCCATGGCCCCTGCAAGCCCCAAGGCTAAGGAAAAGGACACAGGCATTTCTCAGAAATATAAGCAAGCAAGTTAATGTTAATTATTCTGTATTAGTCCGATCTACAGGCAAACCCATACCTTCAGGCAGCACTCACTAATGAATATTTCTTGGGATTTCAGCATAGTAGAAACTTAAAAAAAATAAAAATAAAAAGCAATGCAGCTCTACCAATAAGAAGCCCATCCTCCTATTTCCTTCCATGTACATCACTCACAAAATGGTCTTTTCCACATTCACAGCTGAAAGATACTTTTACGATGATGACTAATGTTATTATTAA
Source organism: Capromys pilorides (assembly GCA_004027915.1). Classification (NCBI taxonomy): domain Eukaryota; kingdom Metazoa; phylum Chordata; class Mammalia; order Rodentia; family Capromyidae; genus Capromys; species Capromys pilorides. The sequence continues at coordinate 4,292 of PVKN010038200.1, forward strand.
CATTTTATTTTCTTCTCTGAGCCTCAGATGATATGAATGATGTCTGTATGTTTTTGCTAGAGTAGTCATGAGGCCCCATAGAGGCTTAAGCAATAGAGATTCATTTTCTCCTAGTCCTGGAGGCTAAAAGTCCTGGAGCAAGGTACCAGTAAGTTAGTTTGGTCCTTTCTGAGGTTGTTGTTGGTGTAGATGGTCCTTTTCTCCTCAGTTCTTCACACAGTATTCTGTGTGTGCATGTGGGTGGGTGGGTGGGTGGGTCTGGGTGTGTGTGTGTGTGTGTGTGTGTGTGTGTGTGTGTGTGTGTGTGTCTATGCCCTGACCACTTTTTAAATGTACCCCAATCGTACTGAATCAGGGTCTACCTCATTGGCCTCACTTCACCTTATTTCACCTTAACTACATCTTTAAGACCCTACCACCATGCTGGTAAGAGAAACAGTTGAGTGACACAGTGGCTTCCTGGTAAGCATGAAGTCCTAAATTCAATTCTGGTACCAAAAAAAAAAAAGACCCTGCCACCAAATAAGGCCTCTAAGGTTAGGACTTTGCCATATGAATTTTGTGAGAGGCATGATTCAACCCGTAACACTGACCTTGCCCTAATTTTTTGTTTTACTCAATCCAACCCACAGTACCTGGGAGAGGAAAATAAAGGCCTGTATTCCAATGTCTACCAAGAACATGGAAATTGTTCACACACATCAGAGCTCAGTAGCCAGGCACAACCTGGCTCACAGTCCCACAAGACACCTGAGTCAGAACCAATCGTCTGCCCAGCTATAAGACTGCACAGTTCTGAGGGATGAAAAGAGACAGGTGGTTGCCACCAGAGAACCTAGCTCAACAGTCCAGGGAATAGGAGATAGCGGGTGGGATCTTCAGCCCTGCTGGAAGGGTGAGTTGCCCCCAAAGGAAAATGGCTACACAACCTTAGTCAGCTGAGTGAATGACTTCCCTGAACCACTTCTGAGGAGGCAAGAGCAGTGGGGGCACTCAATAGGGGTACCTCATCTCCCCATCTGAGGCTGGGTAAGAATATCTACCTTCTGAACAGCACAGTGCCTGACACAAGGAGCCTACCACATTAGTCATGGTGACAATGCAGGCAGCAGAGGATGTAGGGTCAGATTTTTTTTCCTCCAACCCTGCTCTATCCCTTTCCATTAACATTTCTGGCTCAGAGCTTCCTGCTCACATCATATACATGCCTCAGTCCTTTTCTCCACACACTGCTCAAGGAACATCCCCAGCCTTGCTTCCTCCAGGAGGGATTTCCAGAGCTCTCTCACATAAGCCTTTCCCTGTCTCAGTGCCCTAGCACCCTGAGCCAACACTGTTTCCCTCAGACCCTGCACAATGCCTTGGGTGCTCACTTCATGTGTGCTCTCCTTAGCCTAACACATAGCCATCTAGCATGAGATCTCAGCTTTCATCTTGCCCTTAGCTGCCTCCTTTCCACAGTCTGCATTTGAACCCTCTGTGCCTCAACTCCCAGCCCAGCAGCTCCTGGGGCATTTCCTCTTGAGGAACAACCCACTGTAGGCCTGGGTGACACCTGCCCTGACATCCTGAACATAGAATGGACCTTTCAGCCTCTGTGCACCCAAGGGACAAACACGCTGCCCTCATCTCCCTTGTAATCACAGCTCCACGAATTTAATGCCTATTCCACCATGACATTGCATCAAAGACTTTACAAAGATTAGCTTCTGTCTCTACTAGGAAATAAGTAGAATGACTCCATTCTTCAAGGGAGACTCCAAGGTCATGGCCAAGTTGATTTACTTAAGGGCACATATGCAGAAGAAAAACAAGTTCTGAAGAAGGAAAAGAAGTTGCATATTGGCTTCAAAGACAGCATTTTTTTAAACCATACCAGTGGTCTCCACTGAGAAAAACAGATTCATGAATCATGGGAGAAGGCACATGATGGAGCACTGCACAGCCTTGAAAAAGAATAGACCATTCACAACTCACAATGGTTTAACCCATGGTTTTTTACCTTGTGAATCTGCAACGGTAATCTGAATTCAGTAGAAATCATGCTTTGAATTTTAATCTCTTCCAGGGATGTTGACAAGCTTATACTTCTCTTCCTCCATGTTGGGCAGTGGCAACTGCCAGGGGTAACAGTGGTCACCAGGGCTAGCAATGGAAACTTTACAGGGTGCTGTCTTGCTATATTATAATGTTTGCTAGGGTAAGCATATGAAATGCCTGTTTGACTTACAATCGTTCTCAGCTTATGGTGGAGTTGTCTGGAAGTACCCCATTATAAGTCAAGAAGCATCTGTACTGCTATACGCAGCAAGGTGCACGCGAGCAAAGGAAGCCAGATGCCAATCATAAACACAGTTCTGTGTGCCTGAGTTCAGGAGCAGGCAAAGGTGACCTGCACCACTGAAGCCAGAACCATGGCTACTTCTAGATGGGTGGGGCAGTGGGATTGGCTTGAAAGGAGCATAAGGGATGCTGGAAATATTTCTTATACATCTGGGTGGTGTTCATATAAATACATATGCATGTAAAAATTCAGGCGCTATGCTGTTATGTATGTTATACCTCAATAAAAAATTTTAAACATCTTAGGGAGGACATATGTAGCTTTTAAAATATATTCAATATTATAATTTCATATTTGAAAACCAAAAAAAAAACCCTATTCCTTTTGAAACACAAACTTTAAAAGAATTCTCAAGATGTATATGTTTCTCCAAAAGAGACATATGTTTAAAAGACTGAGGCGAACTGCAGCACACCGATTGCTTCTGTCTCAGTTCCTTGTGTCACTCTGGCTACAATGGCTTGACTCAGGCATCTCAGAGGCCAGGTGCCACATTTGCACGGCCAGAGTGTGGGGCTCACTGGACTCATAAGAAGGTTCTAGTAACTGATGGTTCAGTCATCCACAAACTCACTGGTTAGCCATCTCTGCTCTCCAGAACTCATACTATGCCCAAGAACCCAGAAATTCAGGCCTCGGGTTGTTCTTCCCAATTCTGCCCATCATTCAGCCACATTTTGCAATGCAGGAAAAGGAAAAAAAAAAAAAGACACTGTGGAAAGCCTGGCTCTGAAACAAGGGGTGTCTGCTCAGCAGGTCTGGCTGGGGCTGCATGCTGCGGAGCTGATTCCACCCCCAGTAATCACAGAAAATTTCCCCAGCCAATGCCTCTGCCCCCTGTGGGCAGTGCACTCTTCGTGCTGATTCTGGCATGGAGAAGCTGCTGGAAGTTGCTCTGGCAGGCAACCGCCTTTGCTGTTCTTAGAATAAAGCCTTTAATTTGTGTGGCAGGAAGCTTAGTGTATTCATGCTGTCATTCTGTTCATGAGCTCCCAAGGGAAGAGGATGAACCTGAACTTTCCATGTTCGCATCTGCCACGTAAGGGTCCTAGCCTAAATCCTAGGACTTGGTAGACACATTCAGTTGAGTTCCCTGTTCCAACTCTGTCTTTTTTTTTTTTTTTTTTTTTTTTTTTTTTTTTTTTTTTTTTTTTTTTTTTTTTTTTTTTTTTTTTTGTATGATGAAAAAGACAGCATGCAGGGCACTAGGCACTTCAAGCTTACCAAGGCTCTAAATTCTCTTAAGGACCAACTGTAGGCCACAGAGTTTTTAAGAGTATCATTGGTGGAAGATAGTGCCAAGCTGTAGAATAGCTACACCACGTCAAACACCAGAAAGAAAATGCAGCAACCACTTTGTGGTACAAAGCGTGAGTGTGTAGTCCCTGCCTGCAGTTTTGTTTTGCATCAGATCTCATAAAAGCTTCTAAAAATTTCCTGGACAGTCGTCAGCTTTGAGTTAGAGATAGACAGCTGGGCATCTTGGGTTCAGTAAGACCTCACAGTACAGATGTCTTCATTACAAAAACACTTGCATCATCTTTGCCAGACTCTGGAACACTTTCAGGCTTCTCTTCCTGCTCTTCTGTGTCACTATTTTAGAGAAGTGTCAGAAACTTCAGAAACTGATTACAGGCCTGTGAATGTCCATCGATCACTGAATCCTTGATCATACTCCATTAAGATCAGCAGAATAGATTAACTTATTGATTGTCTTTGAATACCACAGGAGGGAGCATATGCAGTTAAATGGGAAAAAAAAAAAAACAGAGAAATAGCAGACAAGAAAATCCTCTATAGAGAAGCCAAGGGCTACCAGAGAAGAATCTCTAGATCTTCTGACTTACCCAGGAAACAGATAAGCAGCTCCTGTCTTTCTCGTTTTTTTTTTCCCATGCTGGCTGGAAGAGGGATGTGGCTGATGGCTGTTGTGGCCATCCCCCTTGCCTTACTTTGCTCCTCCTCATGGTCCTAATGGATTGGGACAACATGTTTAAGTGGCCTCTCTGGCTATCAAACCTCCAATCTCCATTCCAACATGAGTGCAGTCAGACAGGCAGCATGGCACCCCTCTCCCTCTCTACTTCAATCAATATTGTTGCCTTTGTGAAGACTGGAGAGGACACTCTGGGGTAGCTAAGATCAGGAAAGAGAGATCTAGGTCCCTTATTTACACACTCATTTTGCATAACAACTTTTTCACACTTTTCTCAACCAAACAAGTCTGTGGCTGCTAAATAACCAGCACTCTCCAGCCACGTATGGACATAACAGTCACCTTAAAAAAAAAAAAAAAAAGAGCAATAAACATTCAGTGTTGTTAGCATCAAAGAGCTCCAAAGACCACCAGCCATTGAAGCCCATCAACAGAGACCAGTACTTGGTAGAGTAAGCCTACCATATCAGGTACAAGTCAGCATCAGACAGTGGTGACAGTGACCAGCAACTGTCTATGTCAACTATTGGCATCCAACATTACTTCATGTCATTTAGTGACATTAGGACTGCTAGCAGAACTGCACTTTGCCATCTGAATTGAGCTGAAGAACCCTAAGCTGACTGGCAGCACCTCTTCCTCTCATACACTTGTACATGACCCAGGGACAATGTATCCTCCCAGAGATATCAACATGGAAACTGGCCAAGGCTGGGTCACTCCATAGCCAAAACTGTATCCAAACCTAAGAGTACCCCTGACCTGGACAAAAACTGCAGAGCTTTCCCACCTAGGTCTAACCTACTCCTTTGCTGCAACCCAAATTTCAGAATAAATCCCACAGCTATTCTATAAACAAGGATAAGAGGAAGAAGCCTGCAGTGTAAGGGTACTGTCATCTTCTGACTCAAAACATCCTACAGATGTTGCTTCCTCTACCATAAGACCTACAAGTCACCCAGCAAACAGAAATAGTTCTCACAAATGTTGATAGCAATTTTCACACTGATGTGTATACCAATCCCCTTCACATTCCTTCATGGCCATTTAGAGGCATCTCTAAAGGGTATGGTGCCATGAGGGTCATAGAGGTGAAGCAGACCTGTTCACTGCTCTGTGAAGGTCTTAGTCCAGGAGAAGCAACTTGCATTGAATAACAACACAATCAAGCTATGGAAATTCGGGAAGAACCCAAGCCTCTATGAGGGTGCAAAAGAGGGAGATGTCTCCTAGTTAGGAAACTCAAGAAAGAGAAACCACAGAAAAGGAGAGATCATATTAAGTCTTGAAAGAGAGATATCTCAATTTGATATACAAAAGAAAAACTATTCATTAGGATAAGGCAACCTATCAGGAAGAGAAGACTTGACTCAGGACCAAAAGTACGAACATGAGAAAATGTAGGCCACATTCAGAAAGTATCAACGATACTAACTTTGCTAGCTAGAAAGAACATGTGAAAAGGGGAAATGCAAGATAAAATCATATAAGAAATGACTTCATTTGAGGAAAGACTAAATCTCTGAAGACCCTAAATGCCATGCTGAAAGCTCACACTTTGTTCTTACAATAAGAAATTTGAACATGATGGGGACCAGGGGGCAAAGGAAGTAGGGGGAGCCTGAGTGAACTTCACTACCAGAAGAAAGATATGGAAGCTGACAAACCAAAGGCAGAAAATACAGTATTTTCATCTCAAAGGATTAAAAACTCTACCTTTGTTAAAGCTCCCATAACCTCTACCCATCAGCTTTCCCCTTTTTTTTTAAATATTCAAATTCCCTTCTCTTCTGTTTCTTTCTCCTTAGAACACAAATAGCTATTGCTTATATTTAGAAAATCAAATTTATATAAACTTCCGACCCCTCTCATCCCTTTCTTCACAGGCAAACTTCTAAAAATGACAATGAGCTTCCTAAAATGCATAATTTGGGGCACACTTCACTTTCAAACCCAAGGGGATTCCTAATATGAACCATCAGGGATGGGAATAGAATATTCAAGTCTTAACTTTTATTTGTTCTATCTAAAAATATGCAAGTAAAATCACATTTTACTACTTCAGTAAAACTCTACCATAACTTACCAATGGAATCCAAAAGAAATTCATTCATGCAAAATTCAGACTCGTGTTCTTGTGAGATTAATGAAAAATGGCATTCAAGGGTGAGTTTGTGCTGTTATTAAATGGTATCAAATTAAAAGGTGTTACTTGCACAGAATACAAGCAAACTTCTTAACACCCCCAAGAGAAGTTAAAAGGCAATAGAACATTATTTTCAAAGATCTGATAACTGTCTACTTACAATTCTATACCTTGCTAAGTTATCACTGAAGAATACACTGAGACTGAACAAAATTCTCACTAACTGACCTTCACTGAAAGAATAATTTTCTTCTTTCAAACATGATGAGTAAAAATGAGGAAAAAAGAAAGATTTTCCTAACTTATCCAGTATTTATATAAATTTAACTTGGTCTTAATCCAGCAGAAAAGTCTAACCACGAGATATAAAAAGTAAAGGCAGATTAGTATGTTGAGCTGTA
>PVKN010038201.1:0-11101 GCA_004027915.1 Capromys pilorides
CAGTCATTGATGGGTTACAGAAAGGAATGTTCTAGAAAGTGTGTAGAAATACCCAGTAGGGCAGCAGCATTCTGGTGAGTGTAAGTTCACTTCCAGGTTAAAAATGCAAGGAAACCACGCCCAGGGCAGAGGGCACAGTGTGTAAAAGAGCTGAGACTGGAATAGCACAGAGTGGACCCACGAGGTTGGGCAAAGCCAGCGGGCAGCTGCTGGGTCCAGCCCAAACCCAAGCCCAGCAGTGTTGCCTCTTTTTCAGGAAGCAGATTTACAGAAAACAACATTCTTCCATCTTGTTCAACAACCCTCCACAATCTACTGAGGTCCATTGGCTCATACGCAGAAGACCAAAAAGAAATGCCACCTGGGCTAAGGAGATAGCTTGGTGGTCTAGGCATCTGCCTGGCAAGTGCAAGGACTTGAGTTCGATCCCCACTGCCACATGCTGTGCTGGCCCCAGAACTGGGTGGTGGCACACGCCTATAATCCTAGTACTGGGGAGGCTGAGACAGGAGCATCACTAGGAATCCAATCTGTGTAGTGAGACCCTGCACCAGAGAGAGAGAGAGAGAGAGAGAGAGAGAGAGAGAGAGAGAGAGAGAGAAACAGAAGAAAGAAAAAGAAAGAGAGAGCGAGCGAGAGAGAGAAAGAAAGAAAGAAAGAAAGAAAGAAAGAAAGAAAGAAAGAAAGAAAGAAAGAACACTCTCTCACCACCCTAGGTCCCCTCCTAGTTAAAAAAGCTATCGCTTTGGAAACAACAGACCAGGCCATGGATTCTTGCCGCCACCCACCAGAGGACTAGGGTGGACTGCTGCCGTCCCCCGCCCCGCCCCCGCCTGTCTCTAGGCAGAGGCTGGGGGTCACATATCGGGGCTGCCCCGTGCACTGTGGCCTCTGCAGCCCCTTCCCGCCCCTCTCGGTGCCCATATGGAATGAGTTGCTCTGTTTTCACTCCTTATCAGAAATGGAAATATTTCCCCTGCATCTTTGTGCAGTTTTCCTGCGTCTGTGAGCGGCGTGCACGGTTAACCCTTACAGTCCCAGGGCACCAAGGGACGCTGCTCCAACGAGACAGGATTACAGGACTAAGAATTGCCAGACCTGAGGGCCAAAGAGAGAGCAGTCCCCAAAGGAACACCAGCGTAGTCCCTCAGTGACCTCGGAAAGAGATCCTGCAATGAGCCCTGCCCCACTTCCGCAACTTTGACCTTGAACTTCCGGGGCTGTTAGTCACCAGCCCGCTTTAGGAGATTGGTGAGACATCTTTCCTTCTCTCTGTGACCCACGGAGATAAACCGTTTCAGGATCACCCCTATTTTACAGAGGAAGCTCAGAGAGGTAGTGGGGCTCACCCAAGATCGCACAGCCAGGCAGGAGCAGAGTCGGTCCACCCAATCGCAGCTAGCCTCCTCATCCCCCACACGAGTGCACAGATGACCTCGTAGCTGTGCTTGGGGCTCTAGGGCAACCTCGCCATCCCAAACCAATGTACTTTACAAATACTGTCACTGAGGTGGGAGGGCTGGAGGAAACTGCACCCTAGCGGTATAGGTAGTGGCCGGAAATCAAGCAGAAGTGGGCCCTGCCTCTTCATTGATTCCCATGTTCTTCTTCAGGAAATACGCAATGGAGGTCAGGTTACTCATTAAGGAGGATGGAGGCTAGGAGCCCGGTTTCGGGCTAATGACCTTATTGACAAGCTGAGCGTGAGGGGAAGGCGTCTCATCATGCAAAACCTCCGTTTTCTTTGCTGTAAAATGAGCTACCAATAAAATCTACCTTGAAGGACGTGGTTGAATGAAGTAGTAGATACAGGATGGAGCGGCCAGGGATGCAACTCAGCAGTGCAAGTGCCTTCCTGGCAAGGGCAAGATCCTGAGTTTGATCCCCAGTACCCCCCAAAAAAGGGAAGAAATATCATGAAGGATGGAGAGCTCCTTGGAAACATGGACCCAACAGAGCACCTTAGACTATGCCTTGCATGCAGCAGGAGCCAACTTATTGCTTGTTTGCTGAGGGAGGGAATGAAGACCATTGTCCAAGTGGCTTCTCCTGACCTTGACTTTGATCTGGAGCTACCGGAAGGAAGGGCCCAAGTCTTGACTTGATTTCAAGACTGGGCAGTGCCTAATAGAAAAGGTTCCTAGTTAATGCGTCTTGAACTGAACTGCTAAAAGTACAGACTGCAGAAGCTTGGAATCAGCGGGAAGCGATCTCACTGCCTGTGGAGGGGGTGGGGCTGGGAAGCAAAGGGTGGGAGGTGTGATCCAGGCAGAGGGGACAGATCATCTTGAGGGCTACCCTGGAGCCACAGGATGGAGGTCATCACTTTCTGAATGAAATGGAGGTCGCCTCTCAGTACAGAGGACCAAACAGCAGCAATCCAGACAAGACAGCACCTGCAAAGCAGATCTGGTCAGCTACTCAGAGGGCAAAATAATGGCTCTGCAACCACCAGCACTCCGGTTTCTGGAGCTGTCGCCCTGTCTTCACCGATACACAAATTCCAACTTATGGTACAATGTAACCGCTTTAGATCCTGCCATCAGGTCTGAATTCCAGCCAGAAGGAGGTAAGAAAAGTGAAAGAGTGAGGCGCATCACTCCCCTTTAAGGGTTCAAAATAAAAATGGTATAAATCACTTCTGTTCAAACCCCGTCAGCCAAAACTTTGTCTCATGGTCCCATTTAGGAACAAACGAGTCAGGGAGAGATATTTTTATGCCCACTGGATCGTTTCAGCCACTTGAGCTATCTCCACTCAAGCTATGTCTGTTTTTCTCACTAACGTATGTCTAACCCCGATGGTGTCTAGCCCAAAGTACATACTCAGTAAGTATTTGTTGAAGTGTTGAAAATTGCATGTAAAACTAAACTGCTACATGTGTCGTGATGTTTCAGGTCTGTCTCCCTCACTGGACTGCAAATTCCATTCAGGGCATGGAAAGAGTCCCACCCACGCTGACTGTCATTTCCCCGGGACTGGCTCAGTGTCTGGAACACAGAAAGCCCTTGCTAAGGACCTGCTGAATGAACGAGCGATTGCTCTTGCCACAGAAAACAGAAATTACAAGGGACCTTGGGACTATACTGTCGAGGCATCCATCTTTTTCAAAAATTGGAAAAAAAATTTTAAACATTGTGGAGCATCACAGCCAGCCATTGCAGGATCCTGGCAGCTGGGCTTCAGACTCTTTCTGGGTTCTCCTGGGAACTGGCAGGACCCCTCCAGCCAATGGAGGGGTGACGGCAAACATTGCGAGGCTCCAAGTGAGGTTGCGTAGAATCTTGAAAACCAGACAAGTCTATCTTGATAAGTTGGGTGCAAATGAGTCCAAATTGCTCAAAGGAAACTCCCCTGGATTGAGGAATAGTTATGGGATAAGGAACTTCGCAGGAATATCTGCTCTGTCGCCAAGCATGCTGCTTTTTGAAGCTATTTTAAGGCATGTGTGTAAGCTCAACTGATGCCTGTGTGTGCCAAGATGGCAGACACGCCTGGACTCACCTAGGATTGAGTTCTGGCCATGGTGAAGCTCCCTGCCATCCAAAAAGTGCCCTGCTATGGGACATCCCAGTGCAGGTGTCATCAAGCAAGAACCAAGTCTTGTTGTTGTTGTAGTATTTACTTAGTTATGGGATACAGGGTCTCACGTACACAGCTCAGACTCACAGTGATCCTCCTGTCTCAGTCTCCCCAGTGCTGGGATTACAGGCATGTGTCACCACACCTGGTCTGGATGGCTGGCACCACAGGACTGGGGTCCTGGGGCTGGCACAGCATGTGGTGTAAGGAATCAAACCCAAGTCCTTGCGCTTGTCCAGTAGGTGCTTAGGCCACTGAGTTATCTCTCCAGCCCAAGCACCGAGGCTTCCTGATCAACCCCTGCCCCAGCAGACAAGCCAAACCATCCACCAGGAGGGCTGTGCCGAGGCAGATGCGATTTGATGGTTTTATTTCCCAGCTGGGAAACTTCTTCTTGGTGAGAATCTTGAAAATGAGTAGCAAGCCCATCTCATTCACAGCCATCACCAGCCTCTTCCATGTGATTCAATAAAGAAGAAATAATAACAGAGCATCCCCAAGAAAACTCCTGTCTAGGCTCCTTCTACACGGAGAAAGGAAGAGGAGTGGAGAATCATTATGGTATGCAAATCTATGCACCATACTTGTCTGTTTGCTTAAACCCAGGAAGCTCTTCCATGCCTCAACTTTGGCATCTGTGGTTTTCTCTACTGACAAGGTTCTTCCCTTCCGCTTCTCACAACATGGCCGACTATGGATGGAAACCCAGCTGTCACTGCAACAAAAGAAGGTGGGAGTACTTCCGGCCACGCCCCAGAGTACTTCCGGCCACGCCTCCTCTCAACGGTACTTCCAGCCCTCTGCCACTTTGTTCTCAATGGAAATGCCAGTATTTGTAAAGATGTCGCTACCCCCTGTGTTTATGGGTGAGGTGTTCACAAGCTTTGCTCATCACTGTACATCCTTCTCCTCTAACAATTTATCCTCCAAGGAAATACCCAGACTGCCAGACTGCAGCACAATTCAGAGCCTTGGTGGAAGACTAGGAGACTCAGCCAAGGCTAATAGAGTCAAGCACTATCTATCAGTCGCCCATCCCGCGGGATGGATTAACAAGCCTGGCTGCCTGAAACGAACTGGTAGACCTGGCTGATCAGGGGCTTCTCTGGGCTTCTGAATTCATGCGCTGGCACCTACTGCCGTGTGTCCACCTTATCCCTCAAGCTCTGCTCAGACCCCATCTCCTCCAACGCCTTTCCCCTGTCCTCTCAGGATCAACTGCCATGGAAGAGCTGATCTACCACGTCTGATCATGTCCACCTTTGACCCAAACCTCTAATGACTTCTAGTTCACTGAAAATAAAATCCAGAGTTCTTACTACAATGCTCAGGCCTTCCCAGGAGGCACTGGGTGCTGCTCTCTTCACCTCAGGCACTGCTTTTACTCCACTCCGGAAAGACTGGCCTCTTGCTCCTCCAGCAACGCAACTTGTGCTCTGACCTCAGGACCTTTACACACGCTGCTTTCTTGGCTTGGTGTGCAGTGCCTGCCTATCTGTGGGGCTCAATCAGTTACCTCATTCAAGCCTTTGCTCAAATACCGTCTTCTTTGCGAGATCACCCTTGGCCTTTACTGTACTTGCCACATTGCCTTTTTTGCCCTGTTCTGGTTTTTTTTTTTTTTTTTCTTATAACCACCACTTCGTTCTGGACATACTCATTTCCTCACCCTCTGTCTCCCCCACCATTAAAATAATCATACTTGCTTACATTTGGGACTGTGCTGTTTCACTCACTGGTGTATCACTGGGAGCAGCTTAGACGGGGCTTGACACTTAGTAGGTGCGCAGTTGATGCGTGTGCAGTGAATGGATTATTTCAGCAGATCATTACGGAGCGCTTACCATGTGTAGATCTCTGTGTTGGTACTGAGTCTTCAGAGGTGATTGACAGCACCCTCCCTTTGATGATGTAAACAGCTTGGGATGGAGGAAGAAAGAAATACGGAAATAATGAAGGGATAATTGGACAAGTAAGTGCAGTAAGTGTACTAAAAGACATCTCTAGGTTGCGATCTGGAGTCCTATAGTCAACTCTACCTTGTCAAGAGGGATTCTAGAGACAGGAGTCAGAGCCAGAAACCCCCCCCCCCCCACAGGCAGATGAGGGTGGGAAGAAAGGAAGCTGGAGTTTCTGTGCAGGTAAGATTGGGTCACCCCATTGGGGAGGGATGCAGCCTACATCAGGGGGTGTTTTGGGAGAGTCAGTCCTAAGGGCAGTGGAGATGCTAGGGGTTTGAAACATCCAGGCCAGCTCCTACCAATAGTCAGTCTGGGTGGCCATAGACCGGATACCTGAAATAATAGTCATCCATCTCTCATGGCTCTGGAGGTCAGAGGTCGGGGGCAAGGGTACAGCAAGGTCATGTTCTTGGTGGGCCCTCCTCCTGGCTCATAGGTGGCTTTATGTCTCCACATGTCCTGCGGTGGAGAGCAGGGGCAGGACGAGCTTGCAAGTGTCTCTTACAGAGCCACTAATCTGACACACAACAGCTCCCTCAAACTTTCAGCGTCGTGAAGCTCAGAAGACAGCCACCAACTAACAGTTCAGGGGCCTGGATTAAATACAGCTTGCTAGTTGTTAAGGGATTGGAAGAGCTGCTGGGGGAAATGACATGGGAGACAACTCAGGAGATCTGCAAGAGCAGGAAGCCACTGGCACCCTACAGCAGGTGGGACTGAGGGGACGGGTGCGAACAAAGGTGCGAGAGCTGGGCCCCAAAGAGAACTAGAAATGCATAGAGAAGACAGCAGCTTCTGGACTCTCAACCAGGCCAGAGAAGACCCTGAGTCAGAGTGCAGGGCCGGGGAGAATGAGCTCCTCTCCTCTCTCCACATCCTCCAAGCCACTAGTCTCCACTGGAGCCTCTGGTAAGGGGATGGGTAGGGGCGCATGGGAGGCAGATCCTGGGTGCTCTGTGCAACACCCACGCCACGGCCAGCGGATGCCAGAGCCGTGCTCCTGAAGCTCCCAAGCTGTGAGCTCTTTTCTTTATTCATTACTCAGCTTCACATATCTCATTATAGTAACAGCAAATGGGCAAATTCAGATGCCCTTGTTGGCTTCCAACATGGCAATGGAAGGAGGCAAACTTGGGTGGAAAAAGACAAAAAGCACACTCAGCCAGCAGCCTGCTGGCACAGCACTGCCCGCCGCTTGGAAGTCCTTGGGGCCTTTTTACAATGTTCAGCCAGTGGCCTGGTCCACAGACTTCTACCCGCCCAATCTATAAAGCCCTCCCAGGACAGCCAGAGGCCTGAATTGGCCGCACCCCAAATAACCAAAGGCAACAACTTCGCCCTGAGCTCTGGGCAGTGCCAGGGCAGCAGAAACCAAGCCCTTTTCCTGTCTAGAGTTTGATGAATTCTCTAATAGTTGCTCCCACTCTCAGAATTAAAAAATAATGTTTGTGCAGCCTAGCCCATTAGCGAGCTTCCCCAGCAACGGGGCTGGGCCGTGGCCTCTCCCAGTTCCAGCCAGGGCTTTGCTAGCATGCGCTTGGAAAGTCATTCTTGGACCTGAAATGTAGAAGTGGGGCCAAAGCTCACTTTGTGGAAAGATTTTATTTCCATCTGAGTCCACTTCAAGGAACAGACGGGGGATTAGTTGTGTTAGCTTTTGGGTTTTTTTACCTCCAAAAAAAAAAAAAAAAATCTCTGGGGGTTGCTGAAGGAGATTTATGGATCCGCTTGGCAATCATATTCGAACTGTGGAGACCAGATACCCTTTCTTCGGGATGTCTCCAAGTTGGCAGGCACTTCTGTGTAGAGGGCAAATGGGAGGCATTCAGCAAGCTGGCATGGGGCCCACTGTTCCAAGGCAGGTCTTACAGAAAACTCCTCACAGTGCCAGGGAGGTCGGCTGGTGCCCGTGTGCTGGGTGGGTCTACGGCAGTGAGAAGAACACACCCCATTTCATGTCACAAAGAGAAGTCCTAAGGCGGTTAAGGAGTCCTATACTGCAGGGTTCTCCTGAGCACGTACCCTAACTTTAAAGTACCTTCAATTGCTTGGAGAGTCTAATTTCACAGATCTGGGGTGGTCCCTGAGGTTCTCTGTCGTGTGTGTGTGTGTGTGTGTGTGTGTGTGTGTGTGTGTGTTGCGGGGGACTTGCTCACCCAAGTCAAGCGGTCTGCCACTGAGAGATACTCCAGCCTCGATTCTGCATTGCTAGGTCAGTGGCAGGAGGCATAGCTGCTCCATACTCTGGGGACCTCTCTGAGTAGCAAGGGCTGGGCTGTGGTGGAAGTGGAGAGAGCATCGAGCAGTCATGTAAGATGTGTGGCAAGATACTGGAACTTGTGTTTGCTTTGTAGCTGCTCTCTGTCATTATTACTGTTGCATATCGTGGCAGTGTTTGTAATGTCTGCTACCAGTTGGGCTTCCCTAGAGGACCTGCTGCAAGGGAAGCTAACGGTGGCCACCTGCAGAGTCAGGGATGGGACAATGCAGAAGGGCCATCTGCATGCTGGGGCACTGGGGGATCCAGGCAAAGGTCAGGGCCTGGCTGCTGCAGGGCTTGCTGCAGGGCCCTGTGTGAGTTTATATCATGACACAGGGAGTAGAGCGGGGTGTCTGATCCTGGCACTTGGGTTTCAAGTCTGCATGCTCTGGTCTTGCTCACTGAGTTCCCAGCCCCCCTGAGCTGAGGGCAGAGATGGATACCCACTGCTTCATCCTCCTGACATCCAGATGGGTCTGAAGGAAAGGAAAGAAGCGGCCGCATCCCATGCTGCTTAGCAAGATACCTGGGTCCTTAGTGGGGCACGGGGCCCGGCTGAGGCTCAGACACCACAGCTCCCGTACGATGCATGCTGACAGTGAAGCAAACTCTCTGGCTGCTCTCGGCCTCATGCAGTCTTCTCAGAAGCAGTGAGGTGGTGCTGCTGGAAGTGGGGAGGCAGCGTCAGGAGGTCGTATGCTGGTGAAGCTAGTTTTAAGTCAAGAAAGCCCTGAGTAGAAGCCCCACCCTCACCACAGAATTGGTGGTCCTCTGGGGGTGTGCAGAGGGGTGAGTATAGCTGTGCAAATAGGAAAGGAAGTTAGTATGTGGACATTTCTGAGCTTGTGTGTGTGTGTGTGTGTGTGTGTGAGAGAGAGAGAGAGAGAGAGAGAGAGCACATTGTGTGAGGGAATGTGTATGAATGTATGATCATGAGTTGGTGCTTGCAATAGTAAGAGAGAAAAATGAATATACAGGCCTGAAAATAAATGCGTGTGTGTGCTATTGTACCAGTTAGGGCTCATGAGAGGACCAGATATAGTATAGTATAGTATAGTATAGTATAGTATAGTATAGTATAGTATATATAAAAGTCTTACAAGGGAGGCGTACAGTGGCCACCTGCAGAGTCAGGGGCAAGCGAGAGCAGAGGAGCCATCTGCATACCGGATGCCTGGAGGATCCAGTTGAAGGCTGAAGGCTTGGAGCTCACTGCAAGTCCAGTGTGAACCTGTAGCAGAAAACTATGAGGCATTCTTGGGGAGTGGAAGAAACTGGAGACGGATGCAGAATGGTGATGGGGAAGACTAAGTCTCCTCTGGAGAAGCACAAGGCAAGACCTTCTTCTTTCCCTTCTTATTCTATCCAGGCTCCAAGCCTATTGGTTGGCACCACCCACATCCACAGTGGTCTTTCCCTCCTCATTCTGCAGCTTCTGTGTCAATCACCTACAGACACACCCACAAGTGGGCTCCCCCAATCTGCTTGTGAGGCAGTTTTACTAGCTGGGAAGGCGATGGGGTCAGACTGATTCCTCCAACATCCACATGTTGAAATTTGATTGCCAGTGTGACAGCAGGAAGGAGTGAGGGGGGATTTCTGGGAGGTGATTAAGTCTTCAGGGTAGAGGCTGCATGAATGGAGTTCACAACCATAGAAAAGGGCTACAGGGAACTAACTGGGCCCCCTTTGCCCTTCACCAGTCCACCATGTGAGGACAGAGTTCAGCACCACTCCCACCCCTAGAAAATGCAAGAGTGTGGCGCCATCTTGGAAATGAAGAGAGAGGACCCACATCAGACACCAGATCTCGCACTGGCTTGATCTTGAGCTTCCTGGTCTCCAAAACTAAGAATAAATAAGTTTCTTTTCAATCAAATTCATTAAATAAATTACTTGATCTTGAGTATTTTGTTATAGCAGGACAAATGAACGAAGACAGAAATCAATTCGAGTTTGACCAGTGAGTCACTTTTCAGAACATCAGTTTCCTCCTCCCTAAGGTGAGGCTAACAGGGACCCCCACTGTATGAAGCTATGGAGAATGAAATGGGCGGGTGCCAGCAAAACTCTTAGCACACAGTGGCTCACACAAATGACAGCTCTGAGGACTACAGAGCACCCTCCTCCCTTCTGAGAATGTGTGTGGCTAGCAGGCCTGCAGCCTCCAGACAGAGAGGGAAGGAAGTCCTAGCACTGGCTAAGTGGGGTGTGTGACAGTTGAGCAAATGGTACAGCCATGGGGTGAGGTTTCAGCATCTACCAGAAAGCTCTTCTTCTTATTTTTTTAAAAATGTATTTGGCACAGGGTTTCACTAGGCAACTTGGACTCATAGTGAGCATCCTGCCTCAGCCTCCCCAGCCCTGGGATTTCAGCTGTGTGTCACCATGCCAGGTCTCAGTAACCAGCTCAGAGTGCCTGGGGGTGGGGACAGCATGATATGTGGTGCCAGGAATCGAACCCTGGTCCCTGTGCTTGGCTAAGCAAGTGCTTAGTCTGCTAAGCTATCTCACCAGCACTTAAAATTTTTAATCACCTCCCAGAACCCAGACCCAGTGTGTGAGTGAGGTAGCCTGGGGCCTGCCTGGTCCTCATTTGACCCAGAGCCCAGTGTGCCCAGTGTGGAACCCTGTGGCAGAACTCACTACAGAGAGGCTAGAGGCAAAACCCATGCAACTGATCCAGGAGGAGAGCGTCTTGCCAGAACAGCACAGCAGGTTCACCTCCAAAGTCTGCAGCAGGAAGAAGCAGAGCAAAACAGCGACACCCAAGCCACACCCACCTGGACTAGTTTGAACTTGGTAGATCCAGACCTGGTGCTAAGGTAAGAACTGCACCAAAGCTCCACACCAAAAGTCAGAAGATAGTATTTTAAAAAATGACAAAGAGAAGGAGCAAAATGCATTCTCAGGCCCAAAGCCCACCAGAACAAATTCAGAAGTCAATGGCATAGAAGAAATTGAAAATCACACACCTGAAATCTCTGAGATAATAGCATTTGAAGTAAAGAAACAACTGCAGAAAGATATAGAGGAAATCAGATCAGAAGTAATTTCTGTAGTTAAAAAAAAAGATAACTATAATGAAAGAAGCACTAAATGTTCCTTAAAAAAGACACTGATTAAAAAAGTCAAGGAGAATAGAAAAATGATGGAATTCATGAATGAGCAGCATAGGAAAAAAATAGAATGCATGAAGCAGATTCAAAGTGCTATAGAGAAAATTAAAACCTCAATCACAAGTTGGCAAAATCATTTGAATGAAAGTGAAAATAGACTTTCAGACCTTGAAGACACC
>PVKN010038202.1:0-11112 GCA_004027915.1 Capromys pilorides
TATCTATGCTTTCAAAAGTTCTACCTATTCTAACAGACTTAGTGTTTCTGTTTCAATATTTAGATCTTTGATCCACTTTGAATTTAGTGCATGGTAATAGACATGGATCTAGTTCTGGTCTTTGGCATGTGGATAGAAAATTTTTCCAGCACCATGTACTATCCTTCACCCAGTGAACATGTTTGGCCCCTTTGTCAATGATCAAGCAGCTAAATACATTTGGATTTGCTTCTGGATCTTCTAGTCTGGATCCTTGGGTATTTTATTTGTTTAGTTCTTCTTTAACACCACAACCCATTGTAGATAACATGAAGAGATTAAGCCAAATGGAACCCTCTATATTTGGTGCACTTATACCTGCTTAGACCCATATGATAAGCACCACTTCATGCATAAATCATTCTTCTTGTCTCATTATCATAGTTACTCTACTCTCATTGCTGGGATAAATGCCTGACACTCAAAGTAAGGGAAGGAAAGATTTATTTAGCTCACTGGAGGTTTCATAGTTTAAAGCAGCCTGAGTTATATAGTAAGTTCTTCGAGCCTTCTTTGCTCAGGAGGCTGGAGCACTGACTTGTCCAGAATGATCCACTCCATACTTCCAAGAGACAGCTGGCCTTGGGGGAGGGAAAACAGAGTGCATGCAGACAGTTTAATGGTTTGTGCCTCTTTGGCCCCACCCCTCAAGCCACTTGTTGCTCCTCCAGCAGCAGCATCACTTACATGAGCCTTTGTGGAAACAACTAAACACAAACCATAGCATTCTGCCCCTGGACCCCCAAAGTCTCATGCACATCACTTTGTCCAAAAGACATTTTAGTCCATCTCTAAGAATTGCCAAAGTCTCAACAGTTTCATCATTGCTGAAAAGTCCAAGTCCCTAGTCTCCACCAAAATCCAAGGCAAACTCTCGACTGTGAACCTCTATACAAATAAAAAGTTAAACATACCCAACATTCAAAGGCACAAGATAAACATTTCCATTCTAAAAGATATACACAGCAGGATACAAATCATTGAGACCAAAACAAGTCCAAAATCCAGCCAGACAAACATTAAGTCCTGCAGGTCTATATGTAACATCCAAAGCAATCTGTGGCAAATTGTAGCTCCATATGGCTACGCCCCAATGGCACTCCTGGTGGTAGTGCCATTGTCTCTTAGGCCTGCTCTGCTCCCTTCTTGCAGTTTTCCTTAGATGATCCACGTTCCTGGCTTTCCCAAACTTCTGGGGTTTCCATAGATTAGGCTTCTCACTCACAGCTTTACACACTGCTCTCTCAGGGGCACACTGCCTGGCCTCCCAGGCCTTCTTCTGAAATTGAAGTGGAAGATTTCTTGGCTTCAGAACTCCTGAATTCTGCATGTGCCTAAAAACAGTGCCATGTGAATGATGCCAAGGACTGCTGCAAGCTGGAATAGTAGCCAGGCTTCCTTCTCTCTTAGCTGTAAGGGTCAAGTGCCTGGAATGCTGAGCACTCTGACCCTGATTCCAAAGAAAAAATTCTCTATGCTGATGCATTTCTGAAACTTGGTGTGGCTTATGCCTCCATTCTGGAACATGGGGCTCTTCAGATTTCTCCTCAAAGCAAATTTCCTTATTCTTGGGGTTTTCAGGCTGCAAAGAATGGAACACTGCTGACTCCTGTGATGCCCTCAGGACATCATTTTTACTCTCCTGTTCCTCCTGGATGGTGGAGATCTGCACTCTATCTTTACAATCTATAGCCTTCCTGGTGCTTTCTTTCTGGCCAGACTCATAACATTTTACATCATTCTGCTAGGCTCTTTGTTCTTCATTCTCAACATAAATCTGAGTAAGAGCCCCCAACAATAACCATGCCACTGCCCCAATATGTGACTTTGAGATTTCCTTTGAAACATAAGTCAGTCCGCCAGGCTTAATTTCAGTCTCAGGCAAAGTCTCTGGACACGGGTAAAATTCAGACAAACTTTTTGCCAAGCCAAAACTCAAACGATCTGGAGTCCAACAACCAATGTAGTCCTTCTTCCCAGCAGAAACCTCGCCACCCTGGTTTTTGTAGACAGAATTCCTATCAGTCTTCTTGTCTGAGCTCTGATCAGAATGTCCCTTACAGAAAGGCCAAAGCTGTTTTACCACTTCTCTTGCAGGTGACACCTCCAAACCTTTCCTATCTCTTCCCATAAGCCGTTCCCAAATGCTTGTAATCCAGATGGCCAGCAATGACCTCTCTCTTCTGGTACCAAATTCTGTCTTAGTTACTCATCTCTCATGGCTGGGGTAAATACCTGACACTCAAAATAAGGGAAGGGAAACTTCATTTAGCTCATAGTTATGGGAGGTTTCATAGTTTAAAACAGCCTGAGTTATGTAGGAAGTCCTTAGAGCATTCTTTGCTCAGGAGGCTGGGGCACTGCCCTTTCCAGAATGAACTGCTACATACCTCTAAGAGAGGCTTGCGGGGAGGAGCAGAGTGCATGCAGACAGTTTAACTGTTCATGCCTCACTGGTCCCACCCCTTCAGCCCTGCCTTAGTCCTCTGGTCCCTTCCCTCAGGCCACTTGCTGCTTCTCCAGCAGTGTCATGACCTAAAAGAGGCTGTGGGGGGACAACTAGACACAAACCATAACATTGATCTTGTTCTTGTTTACTCAACAAGGCCATATGCTAACTCCTTAGTATATATGTATTTTGAGTACTGCTGTTTGCTCCTACTTAGCATCATTTTCTTTCTAAAGTACTTTACTTTTCTCCATGGCATTTTCATCCCATGTTCCCAAACTTTGTGAGCATGCCCACTTACAGTGTGAATTCATTTATGTCTGAGCTACTTTACACTACCATGCAAAATAAAACTTTGAAGAACAGGACCATTACCAACCATGCCCCAAACACTGTATCTATTCCGTCTTTGTTCTCTGTTGTTATTGAGGTAACTATTCAATAATAGAAAACTGTCTAAATAAAATAGGTTCTATGGGATGGGGAAACAGCACAGCAGTCTAAGTGCCTGCCTGGCTAGCACAAGAACTTGTGTTTGATCCCCAGTACTATATGCTGTGCCAGCCACAGAAGCCTGGGTACTCAGTTCCAGCCACTAAAACCAGGGATGGTGGTGCTGCCTATAATAATTCCAATGCTGGAGAGGCACAAACAGACAGGAAGAGCACTATGAGTCCAAGATGCATATTAAGACCTTTACCAAATAAATAAAAGATTAAATAAAATAGGTTCTAGTTGCATATGGAAATATACGCAGTGATTAAAAATGATGACAAAATTTTATGTTAACATTAATCAAGGAACACTGATATAACAAATGAAAAAGGCAGATTGCACACTAATTTATGGAGCAGTGATGGTGAAACTTTTTGAGCTTTCAGTGGCGCAAATGGTCCACTGTGGCATGTACTGTTGGCCATCGGTAGAACAGGGTGATCACATGCAGAAATAAAAACACTTACTTTCATGTGCCCAGGATCCCATTTCTACTGATACACATGCTTAGTAGGGGAGAAACGAACACCAGAGAAAAGTGCTAGGGACCCTTGTTCCTGGGAAAGGGAAAACAGAGGTCTTGGATAACTTCAGTTAGCCTTGACCCCTATAGAGATGGAGGTGCTGAGTCCACACCTGAGAAGAGATGCTATGGAGAAAGCTCAGCAAGGGACAAGATTCCAAGAAGGGGAGTGTGGCCCTGAGGATCACTGAGTGCAGACAGCTGATCATGGGGAAAGGCGAGGTCCCCTAAGAAACTGACATAAGGGAATCCACTCTGTTCCAGCAGGTCATGTGATCACCATAGCAAAGGCAGGAGAAGAGAAAATACACCCCACTTCTTTAGTGGGGATGGGATAGGTAATGTTAAATGTCATGGATTTAGGAAAGGATAAAGAATTAAAATAATTATTGCAATCTATCACATCTTCATTTTCTTACATTTTGTACAATAAACACATAATATGTGTGTACTTATGAATAGAAAAATAGTATGGTAGATTATAACATTAATGGACATTGATGATTCCCCAAGGAATCAGATCTCTAAGGCTTATGTTTGGATTCATTTCCAGGCTGTTGTAACACAGACTGAGTGGCTTAAAAATGTATATGAAATATATATAAAGTCTAAAATCAAGGGATTGGCAGGGCAACACTGCCTCTGAAATCTCTAGAGGAGTCTCTTTCCTTTGTTTCTTCCAGCCTCTGGTAATTCCAGGAGGCTCCTAGTTTGTAGTAGTGTAGCTTCAGTCTCTGCCTCCATCTACACATGGCTGTTTTCCTTCTGTGTCTGTGTCTTTGTTCTTACAAATCATATTAGTTCAGAGGTCCATGTTACTCCAGTACAGTGTCATACCTGCAAAGATCCTATATCCAAATAAGGATATCCTATGTCCTTACATTCTGAGGTAATGGGAACAGGATCCAAAATTCTCTCTCTCTCTCTCTGTCTCTCTCTCTCTCTCTCTCTCTCTCTCTCTCTTTGAGGGACACATGGTCAAAGCAATGGCCTTTGCCCTTCTTTTCCTCACTGATTCTGGCCACAGGACTTGCTTTGATCAACAAGACAGCAAGATACTTGTGTGCTCCTCAGCTTTTTATCATGACAAATCCCTAAGATAACTAATTTAGAATGAACTTAGGCAAGGTCTGCTTTGTTCTTAGTTTGGAGGCTCCAGCCAGTGATCAAGCGCCTCACTGCTGTGGGCCTCTGACTGGTGAAGCAAAACCATTCACTTTCTGACCAGGATGGGAAAAGGAGAAAGAGGAAGAAGCTAGAGTTCCACAGTCCATTTCAAGGACATCACCCTAACGACATAAAGACTGCCTGCTAGACACTAGTTCTTAATGTTTGTCTCATTTTCCAAGAATGCCAAATTGATGGGCCCAAGCCTATACCACACAAACCTGAGAAAGATATTTAGAATCCAAACTGTGGCATCCAGTATAGCTTCTTTGAACCTGGAAAAGTCCCCAAATAAATAAGATCCAGCTGTCACCAGTGACACAGCTAAGCCCAATGCCCAGCCCTGTGTTATGCTGGATTCACTCACATGACTGTTACCAAATGTAGTCACAGAGCTATCGAGAGAAGTCATAGAGCAGCAAGAAACCATACATTCCTACTTCTTAACAGCCACTGAGTTTTTGGTTTGCAGCAATTGAAAACTGTTAAGGACATTTTTTGGTTTTCCTAAGGTCTAGAGCAGTGATAGCAAACCTTCTGGGCTTTCAGCGATGCAAACAGTCCATGGTGGTATGTGTGTGCTGTAGCTTCACCGCCAGCGTTCTAGCCCCAGATAAATTTGTGGTTCTCCAACTCATCAAACCATAACAATCAATGTTATTGGAATTGAAAATAATTTTATAGATAGTGTAGTTGGACTTTATCATCTTGCAGATAAAAAATGAGTCACAATATCTAAGACAATGCTACGATAGGAGCAGCATTATTCTGTGGAACTTTGGTTCTGTGTGCTTTGGATATTTCCACTAGGTCACCTGCTTTAATGTGATACTACTGATCAGAGTAGGAGACTCGCTCCTGGTCATGCAGCTATTTAGTGTCAATATCAGGGTTATGTAGCAGATTTCCTAACCCCTCATCCAGCGTCTTCCTGTGGGGGTGGTGAGTATATAGTAGGTGTTGTTTACTCATGCATTTAGCTAAGCTTTGTCCTATAAAGTGTTATCTTTGTCCCAAGTGGGGCTTAGGAAGAAAAAGATACCATTCCTTATCATTGGTAGCTCTGAAATCTTCCTTCTTCTTTTTGACTCTGCCTTCCTAAATCCCCCAGCCCTGGAAATATGAGTAAGAATTCCCACCCCTCCCCATCAGCCACCACTTCATGCAGGATGGATTAATGAGGTTATGTCTCCAAAGAACTTCGAGTTCCTTGGAAGAAAGGCATCAACATGCAAAGTGGTGGTTGTTATTGCGATTACTTCACTGAGTAGGGTTTCACAGCTGTCCTGATGGAAAAGGGGCCAACAAAACAGAATGCCAGTTTCCCCCAGCAGAGGAGCAGCTGGAATGGATTATAAATGAGACCTGTGTGCCCAGCTCTCTTTTTCGTCAAAGCCCATCAGCCTTTCTCAATGCCCAGCTCTGCTCTTGACAGCCCAGCAAGCTTGCTGAGCCAGACAGGTGTGGGCAAAGGCACCATCTAAGCGCCACGTGCATAAGCCTGCTTGGCAGGACCAGCAAAACCCTATATTCTGAACTAGGGCCAAGCCATTACCAGTGCTCAGTAATGCAGTGGATTTCTCCAGTGATGATTTGGGGTAAGTAAAACATTCTCATTGCTCAAACTTCCCTCCACTTTATAGGGCAGGAGGGATGAGGGTAGGAAAGGGAAGAGGGTGTGCAGACTTAGGCAAATGTCACATTGCCAGCACCAGAGCACCTCTTCTCACCCTTTCTGCCTCCTTTTCCCTTCCTCTCTTCCTGTCTCCTTTCCAGTTTTCTTCCACCACCCCCCCCCTTTGCTTTTTTTTTTTTTTTGCTTCCTTCCTACCTGCTTTCCCTTCTCTTCATCACACCTTCATTGAATCCATTGAATGTTATGATAGGAATCATGTTAGGTTCTCAAGAAAAGCAGAAGCAAGATGCAATCCTTGGCATTTTGAAAAATAGTGATGGTGAATGGGGCAGAGGCAAATTAATGGACAAAAACAATCATAGTTCAGGCCAGCCAGATAGCTCAGCAGATTAAAGAACCTGCTTAGGTATTTGCACACTGGCCCCACCCTCAGGGCATGCTGAGAAAGCGATTGAGACTGGGCGTGATGGTGCACACCTGTGATCCCAGTGCTTGGGAGGCTGAAAACAGCAGGATCATTAGGAGTTCGATCTGTGTAGTGAAATCCTGTAGACCCTATACTAAGTAGATTTTTTTAAAAAAAAAAATCGTAGTTCATTATATCTTTCCAAATCCACATTGCCATTGCTGTGCATAAATGATGCCAGAGAAATACCCAGAAATACCACTCACTTAGGTTCAAAAAAGTGTCTGGAAAAAGCCTTTAAGGACCAATTTGGGATTGTCTGGTTAAGTGTAGGGAAAAGGGAAAGGGAATTAGCAGCAGCCACAGTTCCAGTGGCTTTCAATAAATAAAAAAATCAGTGTTTTATGTATACATAGAAAAGAAAAACAGACTGTAAGTACTAGAATAGTATTGGCTGTGCTCTTAATCATAGTATTATTTCCACATTTATTGAATACTTTCTATGTGCCAACTACTACTAAAATCTTAAAATACATATTCTTGTTTAATCCTCAGAACCATTGTGTAGATTAAGTTTCATCGCTACACTTATTTTACTGAAAATTAAGCGGAGGCGCAGAGAAGTTAAGTGACTTTCCCAAGGTCGCAGGGCTAGTGAGTCCACCTAACACCCGCACTCAACCTTGGACTCAGAGCAGAAGCCCCTTTGCACAGGGAACCATGATCTTTGTATTTCAGCAAGCTCTTTGCTGACCTGACTTTTTAAAAAAATAGGTCTATCATAGCAAGGCACAGCACTCATAGTGGGTCCTTAGTGAATATTTGCCATCGAAAAGAATTATTTCCCCAAGCCCAGGAAATACAGGATTTTTAGTGTCTTGGGAAGAATGGGTATACACAGTAACATCTTCTGATCTAATAACTCAGTCATGAAATAGTATTTTTGTTTTTATTTTATAGTCAAGTCTTGCAAGCATTATTCTAAGTATATTAAAATGTAATTGAGGGTGGGCAAGATAGCTCAGACATCTAAAGTACCTGCTTAGGTAAGCGTACACAGGTGCAGAGGACTGTGGTTCAATCCCTGGCACCACATGCAACACCAGCCCCACCATCAGGGTTGTCTGAGCTGGCCAAAAAACAAATGTAATTGACAAGCAAAACCTTATAGTACATTGTAATATACATACACATGACAAAATTACTACTTTATCAATTAATGAACATATCCATCACCTTCCATTGTTCCAAGTTTGCTCACCTGATGTGAATGAAACAGCACTTTTAATTAAAATAAAATTGTAGACAACTATCTTGGCAAAAATATTAAATAGTAAGTTCAGAAGAAAATAGAGAAAATTTGGCCCTTCTCAGTTATAACATATCTTAAGATGTCAAATCAAATCCTTTGTCTTTTTTCTAATCAGATTATATATTCCTAGAGGCCAGGGACTTGCCTGTTCTGTCCTTGATGTCACACCATCCCACTCTGTCCATGTGCCCCAAGGTTAATCCTGTCATGTCTTTGTCAAGAGACAAATCATAGCATTGTTTTGGTTGGTGTATTTGTGTGAAAATCTCAGATGAACCCCTGAGGACACTCATGGGGCCCCAACTAGGTTTCCTATGGATGCCTAGTGATTTTGAAGCAGAGGACACTTGATCAAAGGCATGGGGCACATTGTAGTTAATAAAACACACTGACACAGAGGCCTTCAACCTATTCCTGAGCTTTCTTCAACACCCCGAAGCTTCAGCACTGCTAGTCTTCAACACCCCTTCATTTATTCCCAGTCCACACAGTGTTCCTCAGGTGCACACCAAAATCTTTCCATTCTTTTGACTGTGATGGTGTTGGTAGATTTCCTTTAGCCTTCACTGAATTAGAGAATTTTTGTCCCCTCGCAATGTAATGATCTTTCCAAATACCAATACACATGTTTTCCTTTGTTTTTAGATATTTTGTGTAAACATCTTTGTGTGTTCCTGTATATGTTTGTAGTGGCTATTAAGGTCAAGTATTCTAATGATATGCTTTACATACTTTCCTAACTATTCCCTGCTTAAAAATTCTTGACTGACACAGAGAATAAAGAACCTTGTTTGATCTGCAAAGCAAATGACTGATGATCCCTTTGTTTTTAGTATGGCAGTGGATTTAGCATACACTTTTCCCTTGGAAGTTGGCAGTACTTCTATGATACTGATATATCACAACCACGTGCATACATAGGGGTGGATCACAGACTGGGGCTTACATATGATTCAAGTGGAATTGAAATAGAATGCTGGGTGATTCAAATAAACCCAAAGCTCTGTTACCTGTGAAGAATAGACTCTTGTTTGATGCTATTTACACAAGATTCATGATTTTCTACAGAGCCCCAGAGTTGACCACTTGCCTTTCACGTACACAGGGGAAAGTGTGTGTTGGTGCTGCACATAGAGTTCCCAAGAGTGCAGGACAGAGACTTCGGTTTGTTGTTGAATTCCATTATTCATTTCCTGCTTGTTTCGAATAAGGAGGTCAGGGAGGCTAAGGATCAAGTTGTTCCTCCTTGGTTTGTACAGGCATAGGTCACATTTGAGTGACAGAAATAAACACACATTTAAGTATGTCCTGGATGAGTAACAATGAGCTGCAGAGAGAGCCTTAGCCTTTGTAAGCTCCCAGGACCATCCCAGGTTGAGCGAAGTCAGGTGAGGAGAGGGCTCACTGCTGCCCTGCTACTCACAGTGACTTTGCGCTGTCCCCAGGCGCCTGCAGCAAATTGCCTTCCCTTGGACCTCTTCTCCACGTGTGGCATTTCCTCTGAAGCAAGTGGAGCTCCAGGAGGACAGGGACCTGGCAGGCTGCCTGTGCTTTACTCAACTCCACAAAAATAAAGAAACGCAGAGCCGGGGCTTGGCAACTGGTTGAAGCAGATGCCTCTGTAGAGCTTTCCAGATTATGAGGCATGACTGTCCACAACCGGAGGACCAGTTCTTCCCTCTCCCAGCCCTCCCTCCACACGTGGCCTTCTTTTGAAGTTCTTGCTGGTGATTGACTTTATAAGCTCCTGGTTTCCAACCTGTAGGATATGATGTGAAAAGAAATAGGGCAGCTGAAAAGTGCTGGCAGATGCAGAGGAACTGGTCCTGAGCTCTTTCTGTTGCTCCCAGGATGCTGTAGGTTGCCAACTAGGTCCAGGCCCTTGCTCTTGCTGTTAACTCTGCCTTCAAACCTTTCCTTGCTCATAATAAAACAAGCAAAAGAAGAAGTTATGAGTATTTGAAGTTCCAGTTAAATCATTACTTTCTTCATGGGCCCTTCTTGTGTACTTACTCTTTAACCAAATGTCAAGTTGACCATGATTTTCCTGGCATTCACTGTATCATGATCTCATGTAAGGTTCACCTTCAGTGATAAGGGGAGCACCTATAACTGTACTATGCTTGCCACTGAAAAGTCTGCATATGCCAGAGATGGTGGAGCATGGCTGTAATCCCAGGTCTCTAGGAGGCCGAGGCAGGAGGACCACAAGTTTGAGCCCAGTTTAGACAAGCCCCGCAAGTCGGTGAGATTCTGACTCAAAATTTAAAAAGAAATAAAAGAGCTGAGGATATAGATCAGAGTGAAGATGTTCAAAGGGTTCAATTCTCAGTACCATAAAGAAGTATGAAAAACTTACAGACTAGAACCCCTTAGAGGAAGAAAAAGTATCTTAATAATCTGAGCTTTCCCTGGGATCTTGCAAAACAGCTGATATATAATGGATAATTACTAAGCATTTATTGAAATGATCAGTGGATGAATGAGGCTTAAATAATTTTTGGCTTCTAGGAAGCAGTTTACTACTCTGAGCTGCTTTGGATAAATGATCCTAGAAGAGAGCCTCAAATTGTAAACTAAAATACTTTTGGCAGATTTACTTCATCTCATCCTGTAACTCTATGTCATGCAGTACTTGGATCAGAATGTATCACATGATAGGGATTAAGAAATATTTAATGAATGGATGAAAGACCAAAGAAGTTCCATTTTTATCTGGAAGATCTTAGTGGCATCCTAAGAGAAAGTGAACCCCTGCTACAGAATCTGGATGAATGATGACAGACAATTTTGAGAGATGGAGGAGAGCTACGATGCCCCAAGCCCCTAGAATCATGAGTCAGAATCACTAGTCAGAAACATTAGTCATTCAGAAGTAGCACCCATTGAGGAGGGACAGGAAAGACATCTCTGTGCCCTCAGACAATCCCAGATAGTGATTAAGTAACATATAGTGAGCATATTTTGAATGTTATTTCTCTTGCCTTTTTATACTTTCATGATCAGATTTCTAGGCAATAAAAACTAGTTTCAGAATATAATGAAAGATAAAGTGAAATTGGTGTTGGGTTTTGATGTTGAAAAG
>PVKN010038203.1:0-11099 GCA_004027915.1 Capromys pilorides
GTATGTACATATTTGAACCTGAACTACATAGATTTGATGAGAAGGGGCCCAAATATGGAATGTAATGGCAATCTTTATGGGGAACAAAGTTAAGCATTTTTCTTCATTTTGGTCTCATACCCATTGCCCACTTTTATCTTCTCCATTCAGAAATTTTAATCAATTCCTTGAACTGTGTAATACGCACTTACAATTTGGATGTCTTGCAAAAAACTCTACAAGGTTTAGCATGTACCACACTGACTGCTTCTGATAGTCTAGAATAGGTTGCATACCTCTGAACTGCCCGCAGGATGTTAGGATTGCTGCCCATGGGAATTATTGGGACCTCAAACGATTGCCATGAACAGGGCTTCCTAAGAGTGTTTTTAGGCTGGAAGCTTCCTTAAAGGAAACAGCAGATTCACAACCAAGACAGAGGACAAGATAAGAGTCAAGGCAGGAAAGCTCTAATTTAATCAAACAGAGAAATTGGGGAATGGAGGCCATAGGCACCACATTGATAAAGGGATTGTAGGCAGACAGCATAGAGCTATAAACATGAAGGATAATAGTGGCAAGGAGCAAGGGTCAGTCAACAAAAGTTCTTTCTCAGGCCAGCATTATCATTTCAGAGTGTTCCATGCTTTTGTTTAATGAATAGCCACAGGTAATGGTGGACATCTTGAAGATGTCCATGATCTATGACTGAGATGACTGATTAAGAAGAATTAAACAGAACAGAGTAATTACTTCTCCTCACCCAAGCCTACAAACATAGCCTATCCTATCTCAAATAATAACTTGTAAAGTAGCATTTGTAGGTGCTTTCCCCCTTTGGTTTGAGAATAAGTTGTAGAAAAACAATATTAGAAAGTGAGTACTTATCGCTTGAATGTTTAAGTTTTAAAAATCTGTTCCTAGGAAACACTTGCATCACTTTATGCTGTGCCAACTGTGCCAACAGAAAAGAAGAAAAAGCGCAAAGATAATGTGGTTCATCTCAATTCCTTGATTACTAGTGGTTATACCAAGAAAATGGATATCACATTTATTCCTCGAAGGGTAAGCACTTCAGAAAGATCTCCATAGCACGGTGGAGCTCAGAACGCCGTCTTTCAGATGTTTCCTGTGTACATCATCCAAACATATAGTCCAAGTTTATCTTTCAAGTCACTGCAGGCGGCCTTTTGCCTGGTCCTGTTACTTTTGCCTCACTGAGCCCAGCTATTGCTTACCACTGTCTGCTTCTCTTTGTTCCTATTTCTCCACTGACATCTAACTTTGCTGTAAAAAACTGGAGTCTTCTTGGTCAGTGGTCCTCCCTACACCTCTCACGCACAAAGTTCTACAGATACATATTCTTGGTACTTCTCAGATCCAACCCTCTTCTTCCCAGTCTTTACTGCACTTGGGATTTTCATACCAACAAGATGGAATGTATTCAAGTAGCTGCCCAAAGCATCTACAAGTAAAGTGTGGAGATATCCTTGGGAGGATATCAAAGGAGCAGCTCCTCCTGCTTTCACCTTCTATGTAAAAGGCAAAGTAGTAACCCAATGATCTTCCAGTTCTTTTGCTTTCTTGTTTTGATCTCCTAAAATGACCCACATCTGGCCCACGAGTCACTGGTAGATGAGTACCTGCGGTACACTGGTGAGTTCAGTCCCAGTTAGTCCTGACCTGAGGCAGAGATGCTCACACAATCACTGACGTCACGTAAGAGGGGAAAAATGCTAAGATACATGCAGAAGTAAACATGGTCATTTTATGTCAAAATTCTCAAACTTTCCTAGCCTGGGGGTTGTAACTTCTGAGTAGCATTTACCTAGCTTTCAATTAATTAAAATTAGAACTTTTGGATGCCAACATATTCACTGGTGATCACACTCATAATTGCTCTGGATTTGGCTGTTTATTTAAGGTTTGGAGCCCTGAAGCCACAACAGCAGAACTGGTCCGAAAGAGAGAACTGCGGCGGGAAAGATTTAGTTATGAAGTGGACTTTGATGATTTCATGATGCCTTTTCAGAAGAACATCGCAGAAAAAGCTGAAGCTTTGGAAGCTGCCTTGAAGAGCTAAACCATAGCAGTTGTTTCTTGGGGTAAGGGCTTGGAAACCCAGGGACCAAACTTTGAAGAAAGTAGATATTCCCATCAAAGCCAGATTCCATTACAAATTTCTTATCAAATACTTGGTTTTGTTTTAACAATTATTTATATTCTAAGATGAATGGTAAAAATACACTGCAATGAATAATATGTTATTTAGGATAAATCCCCAACCTCATTGAGATTGAAGGAGACTATTTGGTAGTTGGGTATAAACTTTCCTGTCAAAAAATTGACTAGAAGGATGCTATTGTTCATTTAAAGATAATTTAGTGAAAATGTTTAAGTTTTTCTTTTCCTTTTTAATTTCCTGTAACTTTTTAAAACCAATTTTGTGTGCTCATATCTGGTCATCTAACCTAATTTAAAGACAATGTTATGCTATATAACAACAATTGTTGAATTTCTATTATATTGTTTAGTGAAAGTCTATATCATTTCATTTTTTTTGCTATTCTCTCTAAAAAAAAAAAAAGGAACTGATGAGGGAATAATTTACTATTAGGAAGGAGGCCCCATAAGCAATTGTATGAGAAAGGAGTCCCCCCCCACACCAGTGTAGATGTGTCTTGGATATGTCAGGCTGAGTAAACTTACACTGCCTCTGGAGTGACTGCACTCGGTCCCCAATTCCATTCTGCTCTGGGATCACAGTGCTGCCATGCCTAACCTCCTCACCAAAGGAGGTCTGCTCCTTTTACTTAAACTTGAGCAAAGGGTGGAAGTGACTTAGAACTTACATCCCCTAGAAGCAGCTCTCAGCCAGTAACTAGATAGAGTCAGAGTCTTCACACTCTGAGGGGCAAATTATGAAGTGCACATTCTTGTTATTTTCTTTTTGTACCAGGGATCAAACTCAGAACTTTGCACTCATCAAGCAAGTGCTATGCCACTGAGCTATCACCCCCACAAAAAAAATGCACATTCTTACTGACCCCTAAAGCTGCCTTGTAGTATTTACACCAGGTGTGAATTAAACATATATGTTAAAAATATTCGATAAGATTTATGGGGAATAGAAGAAACTTTACCTAATTTCCATGCTGTATCATCCCTACTCTGTCGGCATCTGCAGACAAACCACTTTCCTCTAACCTCCTTCCTTTCTGCCTAACCCTGGAAGATCCTTTATCATTGAGCTGTGTAGGAGAAAGACAGAGGAGACAGAGTGAGCTGCTACCCAGACCAATGCCCTGCGCCGGGGCTGCTCATAAGTTCTGCTATTTGAACCTCAGAGATGTGCTGCCAGATGAATTCCTATTTTTTTCTTTTCAAGAGGTTTGGTTTTGGATATTTCTCACATTTTTCTCTTGGCTTTGATTTCATATTTATAGACAACTTACAAGGACTTTACAAATAATTTCTGTGTACTCTTTATCAAAATATTAACCATATACGACACTCACTTTATCTCTTTCTCTCCATGTATTTGGATTTGGATGTGTGTGAAACTTTTCCCCTAAATTTCTGCACTCAAACCTTTGAGGGTCCACTTACCACTTACCCATTAGGACTTCAGGATATTTTTTTCTAAAAGCAAGAACATTTTTCTGTACAACATTTTAATTGTCAAAATCAAGAAAGTAATACTTAAAGGAACTACTTAAGCTACAACATTCAGATTTTGCTATTTGTCCCAATAATATACTTTGTGAAAAAAAAATAACTGATCACAGAATATACTCAGTTCTCACTTCTCTTTAATCTTCTTGGCTTCTGTAGTCTTTCTTTGTTGTGGTGATGGTGATTTTGCCTTTGTATTTTTATTTTTGGGTGATAGTGGTTTTAAACACAACAGAATAATACAGGTCAGTTGTTTGGTAAGCTATCCCTCAATTTTGATATGTCTTATAATTCCTCAAGCAACCCAATCTCAGATTCAGTACTACAGATGCTGTACATCATATCTGAAGGTATATGATGTTGATATATGATGAAAACTTTGTAAACTTTAATCTGCTTTAGTATATTTTGGGTAGATCTTTCTTTTTATATAGAGTCTACAGGGTCTCACTACATAGATCGAACTGACAGTGATCCTCCTGTTTTCAGCCTCCCAAGCGCTGGGATTATAGGCATGTGCCACCACGCCCAGTATTTGGGTAGATCTTTGAAACTATGTAAGTTTTCTTTTCCTCCTATAAATTTTACCCATTAATTTTAACAGTGGTACTGGGGATAACTAGCACAGTGATAAGAGCCATTTTTTCATGTCATCATTTTTTCTATTGTTTTGTTGCTGTCTTTTGCTGTTGGGCAGAGATTTGTCCTCTTTCTCCTTAATTCATGTATTTAAGTTAGTTTGGACCCATGTACATTCCTTCTTACAATGGTGGGAACCCATCAAAATTCCGGTTTTTCCCTTACCTGACTGTAATGGCTGATTCATTGTGTCAACTTGAGAAGCTTGGAAGTTGAACTCAGCTGAGGCCATGGTCCTCATTTTGTAAACATCCTCATCCTGTGCAAGAGGACAGCATGGAGATGGCATGAGCGCCACATACCCTGACCCTGGTAAGGGTAGGCTGCTTATAATGTGAGCCAGGAACAGAGGCTTGTCCTCTCTCCCACTTTTTACTCTTGCTGCTGTTTCTATCTTCTACTGCCATGAGCTGCTGCCCCTCACCATGCCACCCTGCCTTGGAGCCAGCTGATTATGGACTGAAGCCCCCACAAACTACGAGCAAAATAAACCTTTCCTCTTTTAACTTTGAATGTCAGGTAGTCCATTTCAGCAATGAGAGAAATGTAACCAAGACACTAATTAAAAGCAATAACTTCTAGGAAATAGGGTTGCCATAAATTCCTCTTCAATACCGATCTACTTCCAGAAAAGAGAGCACAGTCCATTGACCAAATCAAGAATACTTTTGGCATCAAAATAAATGACAACAAATAACTATCTAAGAGAGGAAAATTTTTCTTTTATCTTCTGATATTCACAACTTTCAGGCTGTATATGAAATTGATAAAAGCAAAACAGATTAGATCTAGTTGACTCTTGATCAGAAGACACTTTTTTCTGAGAATGCGAAGAAGATTCTGTGAGAGAATCTGTGAAAGACAAATACCTAATCATGGCTTTATTTGATGTGGAAGTGAATTGCAGCAGCAGATTTTCAGAGACTGTTGACTTCCTGGTCCCCCTACCCCCTAGCTGAGTTTATCTTCCGAGTGTCAGTGGTGGTGTCCTGTGACCACCTTGAACCCTCTGCAGACTTAAATGGAAAAGAAGTGTGAACATCCAGTCCATGAATTGTCTCTTCCAATGTATTGCTCATATTCATTTCAGTAACTTGAAAATATGTTTGAATGGGAATTGCATGAAGGGACCCTTGAGTCACTCAGTTTATTTGATGTCTAACACTAAAACCAAACAGGGTAAAGTCCAATTTCTCATGATAATATAGGGCAAAGAATCTCCTAAACTGAAGAATATTTGGGAAGAGTTTGTATTCTCTAAAATCAAAGAATGAATGTTAGGAACAATGGAAGGTTAAGAACAGAATATGTTTACTGAGAGGAAGAAAGCTTCTTTCTGAGAGAGGGATAGGAGACCCAAGAGGGTTGCCAAGAAAATTGTGTTTTCCAAGGATTCTTATAAGCAAATCTATGAGGTGAGGTGAGTCTAAGGTGGTAAACATGGCAACTAGCAAGCTGGGCATGCAATGAGACAAAACTCTGGTCAACCAGTAAGACTAAAAGCATAACTGCTGAGATAAAATTGCTTAAATTGAGATCAGTAGGAAAGCTAGTCCAGTAGCAAGCAGGAATGAATACAGAACAGGGGCTTTCCCTATAGTGTTTTGATTAGTGACACTTTCTGGCTTTTTTCAGGGTGATAGATACCTATTTAGAATATCAATCCCTGATGTCTTTCCCTTGGGAGGTATGTAGGAGCATTTGTTTAATCCTTTGTCTTGAAGTCTGGCCCATAGCAACAGGGCCTACAGTAATGATGCTCGGTAAGAAGATGAGGGCTCTTCAGAGTGGCCCATGGACATAGCACCAGCCTCACCCCGGCATTTGATCTCACCTCCCTAAAACAGTAAGATTTTGTAGCGGAACTTTTGCTGTCAGAGGAAGACGGTTCACTAATGTTACATGGTAAATACTATTACAAGAAAAAGTTCATGATATATAGTAGGCACAGTAATCTCAAGTGCATAAATATGCAACAGAAACAAAACTAATATTTTTTTCTGAATTTTAGTGATTATTTAAGATTTTGGTTTTCAGTTATTTCACTTGTTTCATTTTGTCTTATTTGTATTTTTTTTTCTTTTTATGATTCTTTTTCCTTCTTTACAGTGAATGTGCATTTGTTTGTAATAACAATAAACCTTTTGAAAGACAAAAATAGACAAGTAGACGTAAAAGTCCAGAATGCAAGGGAATTTGTTAGTATTTGCCTCTTGGGATCCTTTTTGTGTTATCTCTAAGTAAAAATTTCTCAGCAGGAGTCTGGGCCAAGTTCAGGACCAAGTGATTTGGGAAGGGAGATCCCAGCAGACACCAGGATTGTGGGAGCCAGGGTGAAATAGGACAAGGAGGTAAGACAAGTCAAGTGAGAGTGACTTCCAGATGAAGTCCCTGCCTTGTAGTCATCCCTGGGAGTTCTAGAACTGAAGCCAAACAGTTGGGCTCCTGGATTCTAGTACAGGTCTTGTTACATGCTAGTGGAGCGCTAGAGGCTGCTCTAGTCCTCCAAGGCAATGCTGTGACCTTATAAGAAGACTTTTAGTGGGGAAGCATGTGGAAGCTGGCCAGAGGTGCATGGCACTGCAAAACGTCCTCCTTTTTAATCCTGTGGCAAACTGGGTGAGAATGTGGGTTTTATGGTCAGCAAATTAGGATCTACATCTCATCTTTGCCATGTATTCATGAGACATCTATGGATCAGGCATGAAATATGGTTAGTGAATCTCAATTTCTTCATTTCTAAAGTAGGTGTAATATTTACACAGTCTTAGATGGACTCCTATGTCAATCAAATGCTTAACATCTATAGGGCTACTAGTTCTGAAGCTCTGCATAGTTTGTACTCAATAAGTCATTTATTTTTAATCATCTGTCCATCTCTAGCAAAAAGAAAAACCAATAGAAAGTAGAGGGATGAGTACCCATATCTGGAAAATTTGAGCTGTGAAAGCTTGCTGAAGCCCATTCATGTCCTTATTGTCATTTTAAGCGATTTAAGTATGTAGACATTTCATCTATGATTTACCGAGTTTACTTCCTTTCTGGTAATCAGAGAAAGATGAACAATGTCTAATAGTTACGAGAAATTGTTACTAATTCCAATAATGGTAATTTAATTTCAGTGATATTGACTCAAAAGTATTCTCTCTCTCTCTCTTTCTCTCTCTCTCTCTCTCTCTCTCTCTCTCTCTCTTGCTTTGCCTCCAGAACCTAACTAATTTCCCTTAGAGCCTAAATAGGTAATTAAAATAGTTCTGTAAAAATACTGCAGAGTGTAAGACTTGATCTTATCCTAATGCTAGTGATTTCTGAAGGAAATGTACTTAGGTGTAACTTGTCAGGATACAGGGAAAGTGTGATCAAGAAGTGGAGAGAACTGAGGAAGAATATGATTTCAAGAGGGAATTGACATCCATCTCAGGACCCTGGGTCTGTGGAGGTTGGCATGTATGTAGAAGATTTCCTGTCCAGAGGGAGTTGTATCCAATACCAAGCATCAACTCCTTGTAAGAAACTTCATATGGGTTATGATGTGCAAAGTGTCTCTGATTATTAAAGAGCAATCTTCCAGAGAAGGAAACAGTTGAGAGCCATCAGCTATGCAGTGAGCAGCCTGTGACCCCACTGGCCCCGGGGAACTGGGTATCACACCAATAGCATCTGCTACCAGCGGCACATTTTGTGTGCAAATTTTGAGTGAAAAATTTTAGGTCTGATTCCTTGAGATCCTTTTGCACCACATGCTTTCTTTTTATATAGAATATGACTTACAAACCTCCAAATGTGCCTAATGCATACTTAGGAAGAAAGACAAAAAATGAGCAAGAACAGCAATGACATGACAGAGGAAGGCTATTCTGTGGAAGCTCGGTAGCATGAGGAGAAAGAAGGAGCTGATTCACCAGCTACTTGGAAGGAAAAAACAATTCACAAGCCCACTGGCAGTTTCCATTTCTTCAAATCTGGGTATTACTAATCATTGAAAATTACAAGTGTGAGAGACAAACAACAGACAGTGAGCCCTATTTTCAGGATAAGATAATTTCTAATTGATGCAAGTGAATCAGCCCAGTGAAGTTAGTTTATAAACTTTTATTAAAATTTTAATTTAGAAAATTCATGATGGAGTGATAAAGGGTACCCAAAGGAACCATGCAGCCAGAACCTGGGATTTACGGAGGTGGTGTATAAGGAGAAAAAGAGAAAACTTTAGATGTCTTTCACATGAAGGCATAAATTTGAAGTAAATAGCCATCTAAATTATAATGTCATTTGTAACTGTGCAGAATGTGTATTTTTTGTGGAGTTATGTTTCTTTAACAATGGATCCTAAGAGACATTTACAATTGAAAGTAAGTGGAGCATTTGCATACAGCATACAAGCTCATGCTGATATTATCAGATCCTTAGGTAGCTAGTTATTTCTGCATCATGAATTTTATCTGGGTAATAAGGAAGAACTGAATATTCTATTGGCACTCTGGATCTCACTGGAGATTTCTTTCATCCTAAAGAGTTGAGTGTCATCATATGCATGAGTGTATTGAAGATTAGTAATTATATTTTGCTTTATCTTTGGAAAGACAACGAAGAAGAATGAATATGAAAAAGTTTATTTGTTTTCTATAGGTTTGGTGACTTACATAAGATGATTTGAAACATCCATGTATTTCTCGAAGTCTGATGGATTTCTATGGCCTTTGCTATTGAGTTCGATTATGATATTCCCCTTCTAGGAAAACAGGAAATGAAATAAGAACTATAACCCTTATAAAAATTAAATAATGAAATCAATGCATAAAGAATAAAATGAGCAGAAAGTAATTTGGCAAGGTCAAAATTTAGCTGAAGCCAAAGCAACACTTCACATTACTAAACAACATATCAACACATTACTAAACATAGAAGGCGCTATCCCCAACGTAAGTGACCAGGAGGACTGTATACCTCTGTGTTATCTATCTCTGTACAACTATCAGAAAAAAAAAAAAAAACTTTTTCAAAAGTAAAAGCAATTATTTTGGCACTCTACCCACCCCCAACAGCCAATTCAAATACTTAGAAAATGCTCATGTTTTCATATAAGATGACACCCATGAAAATGGCCCATGATGGCCTTTCAGAGGCCTGAATATAAATTATTCTACCAGCTTCTTCCCTGGATGAGTCATTCCCCTATTGCTGCACAAAATACCTGACACCTCCAACTTACAGGAGAAGAGTGATTTGTTTTAAGATGTTTGTAGGTTCAGTCCGTGGTTGGCTGACTCCAAGGCAGAAATGACAAAGAAAGTGGAAGGGCCAGACAGAGGAAGGCTGTTCTATGGCAGTTCAGTAGCAGGAGGAGAAAGAAGGAGGACCTAGGCCAGTGACCCACTTCCTCTGACCTGAACCCACCTTCAACAACATGTTTGGCCATGAGTTCATCAGTGAATTTATCTGCTAATGAATTTTGGGCACTGTCATCCAGTCTCCTTCCAAAACTGCACCTCTGAACTCACTAAACTTTCAGAGGAGCACTTTAGACCTAAACTATAGCACTCCCTCTGATTAACCCTTAAATGCTGTGCTGTACACAGCCTGTTGCAATCTGCATCTTGCTCTCGCCTTGCACTGAGTTTTGTATAAAATATACACTCAGTTTGAAATCTGTTCTCTCGTACAAAAGAATCTTTTACCTACTTGGTTCCCATTACCTCATATCTCAGAGGATAGACTTTTTCATAAGACCTGTTAAACTGAGATAAGCTTGTCTTAAACCTGTCCCCTACTTTAGAGATAAACTTTGACCTAAAGCAGCTCCTATTTGTAGTTAACAGTATCCTTTGTTGAAATGCCAACAAATTATAATCTAACTTTATGATATATCCTTGTCACTAAGCAGCTATCTTGGTGGATCATAGCAGTTGATCTCTATCCAAACCAAACCTGAAAGCTGCCCCACAAAACCCAAACAAGCAAATAACAAAAAATGTCCCATATAAAGCAAATGCCATCTGTGGCCAACCAAGTTGTTTGTGTAGATCATTTCCTTTTATCTGGTAATTAATATAATCTGCAGATGAGGTGATATGGGGCATTCTCAACCATCTTCAGATCAGAAAATTGTCAGGGTCTAAAATCTCTTCTCTTCTCTTCTCCTCTTCTCTTCTCTTCTCTTCTCTTCTCTTCTCTTCTCTTCTCTTCTCTTCCCATTCTGTGGGGAGAACCCAAGGTCGCTCTACCACTGAGCTCTATACCAGACTTTTAATTTTATTTTATTATTTTATTTTTTTGAGGGGCATAGTTTTGCTAAGTTTCCAAGGCTAGTAAGACTTTTGGAGACCATTTTACATATAAACCATAACAATTTAAACAGATTATTTAATACTGATATGGAATAAAAAATCACATCTGTGCCTTCTCAGGTGAAGACAAGTTTGATTTTATGCAAGTTTATCCTCAATATCATATACAGGAGATTCCCACACCTGTTTCTGATGATGAATCTTTGCTGTACTCCTCTGGACTCAATTAGTTTTCCCTGTAACTGGTAACATAACTCTTTGTAACTCCCCAAGTTGCCTTCTAAATAACTGCTTAAATTACTGCCCACTGGAAAGCATCTCCCTTACTCCACCAACCTCCTATTTCAGTCTCAGATGCACCTTACACTTCATATATGTAGATTACTAGTCATTCTGAAGACATAAAGAACTGCAGATAAACAAGGATAAAGTAGGTTTAGGTATCCTTTACAAGTGATTTTGCAAGTGTTTTATCTTGTTTAGAAGATAGGATTGAAGACAAAACTAGGGAAAGAAAAA
>PVKN010038204.1:0-11095 GCA_004027915.1 Capromys pilorides
GGAGCCCAAATGACTTCTACAGCAAGTAGTCTGATGAGCTGAGTTTATTCCATTAGATAATTCCACACGCTTCCTCCAAATGGCTTGCCCCATGGTGACAGCATCATTTCTTGCCAACAGGACATCCAATATACCTCTTCCCCTAAACTGTCTTTTCTAAGTAAATCCTTCACTCCCCACACACAAAACACTAGGCTCTTCCCATGACCCACTGTCAGCTCTTACCTTGAGGTATTTCTTCTTCAGGATGAAATTGTCCGGGAGATAGGCTGAGTGAAGTTGCGTCCACTAGAAAGCTGTTCCTCCCCTCTGGCCCTTCACAACTAATCTGAGTAGGGTTGTTAGTAGATCTGGTTGGAGGTAACTCTGTATGAGACATAGATGTAGGCTATGTAGGCTGAGGAAGGAGCCACAATACAACATGAGTTGGCATGCTGGAAGTGAGTGGAACCTTCTCACACAGTGAGTTATTGTGTCTTCAGGACCTTCTGAATCCTGTTTTTAGGGTTCTGCTAACCACACCCACCTTTATGGCCTTGTGGCTCAGATGATTCCAAATTACTGATGGATGCTCAAGATACTATGGTGAATTTCACTCTTTTTCAAGTCTCTGTAGCAGGCCAAGAGCATCTCTTACAAGGGAAATAGCTGCTTCCCAAAAAGGTAGGTCATGAGTTGCTAACTGCAAAAGATCTCAACAGTGAGTATCTTCATCAGGCTTACCAAAGCTGCATTCTGTCATTCAGTACACCACTGAGAACCCAAGCACCACTGGAACTCACTGGGGAATTGTGGTCATGTGGTCATCACATTTGCTACAACATGGAAAATAGTTTCTTTCTCTGGACCCTGCTTAAAACTGAGACATCTTTCAAGTTACTCAGTAAACAAATTAAAGGAGCATAGCAAAATATAGCTTGTGTCACTTGGAAAGTCCAGAGGCCCAGCAAGCACAATGTCCCTCTCAGGGAAAAGATGCTACTACCTGCTCTTTACCTTCTATGAACTACCTTAATATGACTGAGTCTACTGAGCCCCTAGAAACTTCTCTGAGATGTCAGACTCCTGCATTTTCTTAGATTTTCCTTCCCTTTTTACTCTTCTGTTTTACCCAGGCACTGAATATACTTTATACTTCTAGGTCTTTAGATCCTACTATCACAATGGTGTCTTTATTTATTTATTTATTTATTTATTTATTTATTTATTTATTTATTATGGCTGGCACGGCATGCAGTAGTGGGGATCAAACCTAGGTCCTTGTGCTTGTCAGGCAGGCACTTAGACCACTCAGCTATCTCCCCAGTCATTGTGTCAATATGTTAGACTAGCATGATGTCCAATGGGATTGAAAGGCAGTCTCCTGTGTTTAAGTGTGATACAGAGACAGAAAATGTAAAGCCAACAAAGGTGTTGTATTACTGTCATTTTTCTTCCAGGTAAAAACAACATATCATCTGGTGTTTTCTAATTACTGACATAGAAAACAAGAATTAGTGATCATTGCAATCTTCTAGGTGCTGGGGAAGGCCCCCATCCAGCAAACATCCCCTAGTAAAACTTACAGTGATCCATAGGCACTGAGGACCCCTGCTGTTTTCCAAGACCAAGCAATTTTCTGTGCTAGCCAAAATTAATAGTTAAGGGCACTATTGTCTAACAGAACCCTGAATCTTGCATCTAACAAGCCTCTGATGGTGGCAACTATGTGAGTGAGTCCCCTGGGGATGTGATGTTATTTTTGGCTGTTTTTTTTTTTTTTTTTTTTTTTTTTTGGTAGATAGACAGAACTGCAGACAGTTCCACTTGGACCTGTTTATACCCAGGCCTACTCTGCAGGGCAGGAGGCTGTTTTTGTAGCTATGCTGATCTCTGAGAGTGTCTAGTTCAACTCTATACAAAAGTAGAGACACAGTATTGGATCGGCCCAGGGGCCTTAGGAGCTGCTGTTATGTGGACTGGTCAAATTTCCACTTGTGACCTGACCTGCCAGACCCTAGGCTCTGCCTGCTGGACAGTGGCAGCATTAAGCGTTCTAAGTAATGAGCTCCAAATCAGTTTCTAATGCTGCTAAAAATTGTTCCCTTTTGCCATGTTTCTTTGGTAAACAGCCACATATCTTGGGAAAGGGTTGAGGAAATCTCTACTTGTAGTACCATAGGACTGTGCCTCAGTGTCCACACTGCCCCTTTATTCATGAGGTCTCAGGTCTCATATTAGAGTGACTTAAGTCAGTTTTATGGGTTTTCTTTTTTCAGTAGACCTGAAACTGGGTTTTACATTTTTCTTATTTATTTTTTTTTTAAAAAACCTATTTTAAAGGAAAACAGCATTTTGTGGCTAATTATTTATCTTGGTACTAAGGTCCTAGTATCAAAAAAAGGCCAGAAAGCTTCTAATAGTCCTACTGGCTTTGCTGCCTAAGATGGACAACAGTGCCCCGTGTTGCTCACAGCTAAGTGCTAACAGTTCGCTTCTGCTAGGATCTGTCCATTGTCATAGAAATAAGGAGCATTTGGAGTATACTGCATCTTCTGTGTAGGCATTTCTTGCCTCTTGGATAGTCACTAAAGCATTCTCAAAGATTCTGGCAATTTCCTTCGCCAGAATTTTCTGGCCACCCTGGGGACATAAGAGTAAAGTATAAGAATATTCCTGCTTCCATTATCCTTGAACTCCTTCCTCAGTATTACACCACATCGCATCTCAGCTTGATTTGTATTGCCCACTCCTGTGACGAGGTTTCAGGTAGCTAACCCAGAAAATATTTAGAAGCACTTCCAGCTACTCAAGTCAGTATGTTAAATCTATAGGTTTCAGGGAGGAAAATATGCTTATAAATTCAGTCAGAATCTAAAATTTTGTCTTTTTCCTCCATAGGAAATCCATTCCCAAAGCAGCAAGATGGCTCAGCGGTCTAAAGCACTCGCTTAAGCAAGCTTAGGCAACCACAGGGACTGTGGTTCGATCCCAGGCACCACATGCTGCACTGATTACAACCTCTTAAGTTATACTTTATAATTGGTCCCTGAGCATTCTGGTCCATAGTCCTAGTTATATATTTGAAGATAATGAGCAGGAAGGACAGTGCAGGATGAGGATAATTGGCCTCCTTCTGCAACGTAGCACGACCAAGTCCCTTTGGTGTACCTTTATGTGAAGCAACAATGGCCTCATTAGACATCACAGAGATTTTGTTTTTGCTGATGATAGAGATTTAGTGAGCTCTAGGGCTACAGAGTTCCCTGAGTTCTTCAGCTATTTGCCTATGCTGCCATTCCAGTTCTTGAGAGACAACACTTATCTGATTGAGGCCTTAGCTTCCACATATGAGACCTGGTGAGGTCTGGATTCAGCTGGCTTTGTAATTTGGCAACTCATCAAATTTGGCTTCTAGTTATCTCTGCCTCAAATCTGCAAGGAACCAGATTCTTTTAGAACAGTCTTAGAAAAAGCTACAGTGTTGATCTACATTATGATCTGAGAATTTGAGCACACAAACTTGTCATTTAATTTTATGTGAGCAGATTGGAATCAATAAAAGAAGCGCTTGGGTTTCTTTTGATTTTCCTGTGGTTTGTGGGAGTTAATAGTTGCTTTCAATGTGTAGTGATCCAGGTAATAATTAACATTTTACTTTTTTCCATTGTATGTCACAAAACATTATGTGTATGTGCTAACAGAATTGTTACTGTTCTTGTCCTAAATAACCAGCCAGCCAGTCTCAGCTTCTCTCTCTCTCATCCATTTCTTTAAAGTTCTATTTTCTGAAGCCACTTCCCAACACTGCTTCTCTGTGCCACT
This sequence comes from Capromys pilorides, assembly GCA_004027915.1. Classification (NCBI taxonomy): domain Eukaryota; kingdom Metazoa; phylum Chordata; class Mammalia; order Rodentia; family Capromyidae; genus Capromys; species Capromys pilorides. Next base: position 3,805 of record PVKN010038204.1, read on the forward strand.
CAAGGTTCTTTTCCAGATAACAGAAACCAACTCTGGATAACTCAAGCAGAAGAAATAACTTATGGGAACAGTTGTAGGGGCACTCATAGAATCAGTGGGAAGTGCAAAACACCAAGACGAAAACCCATCCAGGAACAAAGGAAGGATGGACAGCAAAATACATTAAGATCCAACCACCAAAATAAGAACAGTGACTCTGGCACTGCCACCCCTGCCTACTTGCTGGTTCCTCTCTTTCACCATCACTGCTAGAGAAGCCCATTCCCACATATCTGCATTTTCGCCTTTTCTACTACTCCATCCAAAAAAATCTTGCGCCTCCTGTGTCTTTGTATTATTTCTTCTGTATTCAAAATCCTGAACTGTAGCATCAGAGCCTAGATTAGTGCTTATACTTACTAAACAACACCGCAAGAGAGCACCCCTGAGTACACCCCTCGGGCAGCCCTAGATCCACATAGTTTTGAATTCCTTCAGTTAAGAAGGACATGTAGATTCTAGGCATTTGTACTCCAGTATTCCCAACAAACGTCTACTATAGTTTTCAAGCTTAAAAGATTTAGGACAAATATTGCAAGAAGAGAAACCCTGAAGTAGGTGAAATAATTTAGTAAGGTTATTTTAATGAAGAAATAAAATTTGACCATGTCTGGGCAGATTTCTAAGATGCTGAGAACTTGGAGGAGAAATTGCAAAGTAAACATCAATAAACTTTAAAAATTCATGAGAAACTATAAGGAGTCAAAAAATGAGTTGAGTCTGTATGAATGAAAATAGTAGGTTCTGCTAATTAGCAGGTGTTGAATGTTCATGGTAAACAGATTCCACTATTAAACAGGGTTAAACAAGGTGTGCTTGTTGCAAACACTTGAAAATGATTAAATGAACACTTGCTGTCAGTTTGAATTTATTAAGGCCAAATCACAGTGAATATGTTTATTTCTGTTTTTGATTCAACTGATGACTTTGCAGACTATTGGTAGGCAACATAAAGATGTTATAGGATTGTGTCTTTATTCTTTAATTGTTGCCCTTTTGCTTTCTTGAGACTTACTATATATCCCAGGCTGGTCTTGCATTCATTATGTAGCTCAGGAGCCACACTCCTCCTGCCTTAACCTCCCTAGACCTGGGATTACCGGTATGTGCCACTGTCCCCAGTTAGGACTGTGTCTTTATAAAGTTAAAAATGCATTGCTTTTAGTATGTTATACTTGCATCTAGATGTCCCCACACAGCCTCATGTGGTCACAGGAGAGACTGTTCAGAGGTTATTGGATCAAGGGTGTGTGATGCAGGGATTAAGGATGTGATCCCTGGATCAGTCCCCTGACTGGATTGATAGTTTTGGGTGTAAAAGGGAAGGCCCAACCTGGGTGGGGTGGCACCACCAAACAGCAGGAAGCCTGGCAGGGATAAAAAGGAGTAACACTTCACTGCACTCACTTTGCTACTTTGCTGCTTGTTGCCTTCTGCCCACCATGAACCGCTTGTCCTCTGCAGTGCCCCTCTGCCCTGCCGCCCTGCCTTGGAGCCAGCTGGTGATAGACTGAAACCTCTACAAGTTGTGAACTACAGTAAACGTTTCCTCCTTTAACTTTTGTCTCAGCAATGAGCAAAAAGTAACTAAAAGAATATATAAATGAAATATAATGATTTTAGAGAGGTAAACAGTAATTTGTAGTGAGATGAAGCCAAACTACTAGTTTTATTTCCTTCTCACTAAAACAAAACAAATAAAAAATTTGTTATTAGAAAAGGAGGAAGAGATAAAGACCTAATGTACATGGAGAGATTAGATGAGGGGACAGTACTAGAGAATGACAACACATTTTTAGAAGATTAAAAAGAAGTGGTGAGCAAAGAGCTAATTTGGCAGAAGAAGAAAACTGAAAGCAAGTGACATTGGAAGAAGATGCCAGCCAGGCACGGTGGTGCTTGCCTGGAATCAATCACAATCCTCTGGAAGGCTGAGGCAGGAGCATCGTAAGTCTGAACCCACCTGGAGAACTTAGTGAGACTGTGTTTTGAAAAGAAAATAAAAAGGCTGGGAATATAATTCAATGCAAAGGCCCTAAAAGACTGAGGGGCAGAAGGAGGAGCAGCAGCAGCCAAAAACAGCAGATGCCTGGGGCAGCAGAGACCTAGGAAAGCTCAAGAACTAAAGAACCAAGAACCTCAGAATCAAGGAGTAGAGCTAAAAACAGGACACTCAGGCTTAAGCCCTGCCTATTTGCACTTCCGATTATTGCTTCACTAAATTGTTGTTTCATATGAAGTGACTGCCAAAGACATTTGAGAGAGTGACCTGACATGGAAGACAGGACAAGCTACAAAACAAACTGTAAGACTTATAGGACATAGAGACGATGTCAACAGCCCTTCCTGCCCTTGCTCTTCTCACTCAAGCCTCTCTAGTTTCCATTAGCATCCAACATGCCTCGAAACCTAGTCACAGCTGAGCCACATACGCATTGTACCTCTATTTTCCTGTGTATTTTTGTGTGGAGTTAATGACAATTACTTGATTGGTTGTCCAATTTTCTGCATCTATATCACAAATATGAGTCTCTAGCTGTTCTAACACCTCAGGAATTCTCTTGTGACAGTTGGAGACTACCACAGTGGGACAGTGATGGGACTAAAGGCTGGGACAACAGAATAAAATTCATGGGCATAGTAAACTATTATCACTTCCCGCTTGGCGTGTTTCCACGAGACCCATGTTTTATCCTGAAAGTCTAATAAAAGCACAAAAACAGGGCCAGCCAAATAGCTCAGGAACTAAAGTGCCTGCTTAGGCAGCTGGGTTTTGATCCCCAGCATGCTGTGCTGGCCCTACCCCTGCCCCTAGGGTGTGCTGAGACAGTGGTTGAGACTGGGCATTGTGGCACCCACCTGTAATCCCAACACATGGGAGACTGAAAACAGGAGAGTCACTACAAGCCTGATCTATGTAGTGAGACCCTGTAGACCCTGTACTAAATACAAATAAATAAACTAATTAATTAATTAATTTTTTTAAAAGGCACAAAAACCAAATGTTTGCCTGAAATTAGAAATTATTACCCGAGATAAACCTAAATAAGGCCTCCTTCAACTTTCATTTGCTCTTTGTCTAGTTAAAATCATTAAATTTAACTGGATTTTTTCATTTTTCTTTTTTTTTTATTGTTGTTGATTTTTTGAGGCAGGGTCCTGGCTGGCCTTGAACTCACAGCAATCCTCCTGCCTCAGCCTCTAGGGTGCTGGGATTACAAGCATGTGCCCCCACACCTGGCAAAATTGCTAATTTTCAGGTCACACAGCTGGGCAATTCATGATTAGCATTCCACTAGCTTCAGTTGGCACCACTGTAAGTGCGATTCTTATGGTAACAGTTGCTTAGATTTCTTCCCTGTAACCTGAAGCTACTGTGACTGATACTACTGACTTCACTTAGGCCTACAGCTGTCGGATGGTGACTACAATGGGATTAAAGATTGGCACCCACATCGTGTTATGCCTGCCACCTTTGCCAGATAACCCTTTAGTCAGATTCTCCTCAGCTCTGCATGTTGATTATTTAAGAAAGCTTTGTCCAGGGCTGTGATATAGGGTTAGCTTGGGCCTCTGTGTACTTATGACCCTTTACCCCATCATAGGATGAAGATGCTTATGCACGATGATGATGCCAGATGGAAGAGTAATTCAGCAGTCCATGGGCAAAGCTGGCCCCTGGTTAGTCCATCAAGTAGGAGTCAAAGGTTTTCCTCAAGACAAGAGTGCCAGATTCAGGGAAACTCAACATCCACTAGGACAAAATTGCCTCAGACCTTTGCTGAAACTGTGCCTCCGGCCAGCAGGAATGTCCCGACTTCAGCCCACTCCAGCACATCAAGAAAGACCTTGCGCTCTCTATACTGTGGTTGCGCTTTTGCATAAGCACTCATGGCCTCAGTACAGCCTCCCCTGTGCAGGGTGTGTGTGCTTGTGGTATCTTTCTTTTATTATTATTATTATTATATTTTTTTTGGCAGGACTGGGGTTCAAACTCATGACCTTGCACTTGCCAGGCAGGCACTTGTGCCACAGAGCTATGTCCCCAGCCCCTTTTATTATTTTATTTTTTTTTTCCTCTTTCATTATTTTAAACAGAAAAAAAAAATTCAGAACAAGACAATAGAAGGGCAACAATGGTTAATACTGACTTATTGTTATGCTTAAATTAGTTAGTCAGACTACAAGATATAGGCAGTTATCTGTCCAAACAATATTAGCATCAACTTTTCTTTTAACAAACTAAGGGAAATCAGTAGAATAACTATCTTAACAATCATATATATAACTTTTTTGCTTTTCCTTTCCTTCTTTTCTCCATTCCCCATCCCAATTTCTCTTTGCTTTTGAAGTTTCTTACAATATCTATTATACAGTTTGGATCTTATATACTCTTTCAGCTTCTCACACTGAGGAGACAATACAATCTCTACACTTGTGCATCTGGTTTATTTCATTTATGAGAATGATCTCAAGGGCCATCCAAATAGCTCACTGGACTAAAGCACCTACTTAGTCAGATGCAGGGACTGGGATTTGACCCCCAATGTGCTGTGCTGGCCCCACCCCTCGGGCATGCTGAGATGGCAATTGAGATTGGGTGTGTGGTGTACGCCTGTAGCGTGGTGTGTGCACGCTTGAGAGGCTGAAAACAGGAGGATCACTACAAGTCTGATCTGTATAGTGAAACCCTATAGAACCTATACTAAAATACAAAAGAAAAATGAGTGGTCTTGAGTTGCATTCATTTACCTATGAAAATCTTTGGTTTACCCTTTTTTACGGCAGAGTAATACTCCATTGTATAAAAGGTTCATATCTTTTTTTTTATCCATTTCTCGGTTGATGGGCATTTGGGTTGATTTTAAGATCTAGCTGTTACAAATTGTGCTGCTATAAATTGTGCACACATGATTGCAGATATATTGCTGTGGTGCTATGTTTTTCATTCTTCTGGGAACATACCCAGAAGAGAAGTAGCTAAGTGAAATGGAACCTCCAATCCTAGTTTTTTGAGGAATCTCCGTATTGATTTCCACAGTGGTTGCCCCAGTCTACACTCCCAAGAACAATGGAGAAGAATTCCTTTTTCCCCATAGCCCCTACAGCGCCTGTAATTGGTTGATTTCTTGATAGTGTGCTTTCAGATTCTATCCCAGCCTCATTTCTGCCATCTCTGCGTCAAAAGATGCTGACCCTTGATCTCTCTTGCCTATTTTATTTTATTTCATCAGGACTAGGGGTTCTTCCTAACTTGCAGCTCTCCTGCCTCAGCCTCTCTAAGTGCTAGGATTATAGATGTGTGTCACTATACCCATGCCCAGCTTCAGTCTCCTGTTTTGGAAAAATCTTCCCCAGATCTGCTGGTCTGCTCCAGCTGAGACCTCTGTAGGCTGCTGTGTAGCGGTCACTTTGGGAATCCTCTTCCCACTCATGTTCTCTTGTGTAGGAGTCATTTTCCTGTGTCCTATGGCTTCCTTTCTTGGTTTGTGTCCTAAATTTGATGGCTCACACTGCAGGACCATGCACCCATTCACTGTTTAGCACCCAAAATATGTTCTTGTCACTTGATTGCTCTTTTTGTTAGGCTTATAGCTCAAGGAAAAAAAAATGGTTTATAGGTATTAGGAGAGAGCAGTGTTATTACGCAGGGAATGCCCCTCCCATACCACCTATGTTCAGATCCCCTGATGAATTCAAAGTTAAGTGTGCTGTTAAGAGGTGGGGCCTTCTTGGGCATGTGTCACTGGGGTGACCTGGAAAGCTATATCACCCCTAGGCTCTTATCTTCATTCTCACTGCTTCTTGGTTGACTCGGCCTAAGCAGCTGTCCCCCACCCAGGCCCTGCCCTCGGTGCTGGCCCAGGTGTATGTACCGAGATCTCAGAAACCGCGAGCCAAAATAAGCCTCTTCTCCCTTAACACGTGGGTGTTGGGTGCTGTTTCTCAGCAACAAGGACAGTGACTAAGGCAAATGCTAAACAGATGAGTTTCTTTGGCCATCTTTATTTATAATCTAATTTTCATTTCAGAATTTAACACTCTGGCTTTGGTACATAGTCAGGATTGGAGCTGGACCAGCACTGGAGGCAGAGAGATCTGCAGGAGGTTGTTCAAATAATTCCAGGAAGAGATGACGGTAGCAAAGAATGGGCTATGGGATGCAGCAAGACTGGATGCTCCAGAGAATGGCTGGCAGTCCCTGCTCAGCCCCTGAGATTGCTAAGGGGCTTCACAGATGGGCAGACTAGGGAAGCAGACAGACAGATCTCTGGGTATACTTTCGCTGGTTGTGTACTTATCTTAATATGTGTTACAAAACTTTGTAACTGGCATATCAGCCTTGTGGTTCCCCAGATAGTATTGTTTAAAATGAAATAAAGCAGACACTAAAGTTTTGAAAGGAAATCCAGTTGAATATGTTAGGCAAATTATGTACTGAGGACAATGTATTTAGAGAGCTATTTGTGGGGGCTGGACTGGGAAGTTGCTGGGTTCACCCCACTACCTAGGATCAGCACTGCCAGCAACAACGGCCCATCTCTCCCGCTTTACCTGCCCCCTTTCAGCTCTTTCTCTGCATTGTTTGCAGAGTCTCCTCCTCCGCTGTGTTGTTCTTGAAATTTCTCACTCCTGCTGTATGAGTACTACCATCACCTCAACCCTGGTTTTGCAGTTTTCTGCTTACTATGAGTTTCAGACCTCTCAAAGGCATTTTATTTTTTATTTTAAAAAATACGCCCTGGGGGCTGGGAAGATAGCTCAGTGGAATAAGTGCTTGCTTGGCAAGAGCAAGGTCCTGAGTTTGATTCCTGGTCCCACCAAAAAATAAAATAAAATAAAAAATACGCCCTATGTATTTTGAGTGTGCCTTCTTGGAAACCCAGTGGTAGACAACTGTCTGATAATTCCCCCTCTGCTTCTCCTTCCCTCACCACTCAGACGCACAGGATCTCCCGTCTCTCAGCATCACCTCACTTCTCACCCAGGTCATGTTCCTGCCACCTTAGTGGAATGCAAGCCTGGGGCCCAGATCCTACTTCAATAACCTGCTGCATTCAAACTGCACGAGTCAGTGCGACTCGCCAAAAGTGTGCCCTCCCTCAGCAGAGCTGCTGGGACAAAGTGTTCATTCATCCAGCTGTCCCAACTCAGCGTCACAGGGAGGAGTGGTAAGAGAGGCTGCTCCGAAGTCCCACAGTGTACACAGAAAGAAGATCAACAGTGTCATGGCAGAGGCCAGAGCAAGGGG
>PVKN010038205.1:0-11109 GCA_004027915.1 Capromys pilorides
CCCCTGCTGAATGAAGATCCCATCTCGGGCCTGGAGTCTGTGGCTCCCACCATGCTGGGGCCCCTGCAGGCTGAAGGGGGTGCCCAGTTACCCCAGGACTCTCCTGAGACTGCGCTTCCACCCCTGCTGAATGAAGATCCCATCTCGGGCCTGGAGTCTGTGGCTCCCACCATGCTGGGGCCCCTGCAGGCTGAAGGGGGTGCCCAGTTACCCCAGGACTCTCCTGAGTCTGCACTTTCGCCCTTGCTGAACAAAGATTCCATCTCAGGCCTGGAGTCCCAGGAGACTGAAGGGTGCATCCCATTACTCCAGGAGTCTCCTGAGACAGAGCTTCCATCTCTGCTGGATGAAGATTCTACCTCAGGACTTGAGTCAATGGCTTCGGCCATGCCAGGGCCCCTGCAGGCTAAAAGGGGTGTCGTCTTATCCCAGGACACTCTTGAGTCTGAACTTCCATCCCTGCTGGACAAAGATCCCATCTTGGGCCCAGAGTCCATGGCTGCAGCTACGCTAGAGTCCCAGGAGGCTCAAGGGGGCGTCTCATCACCGCAGGACTCTGTGGAGTCTTCACATCCATCTCTTCAAGATGCAGATCCCACCTCAGGCCCAGAGTTTTTGGCTACAGCCACACCAGGACCACTGCAGGCTGGAGGGGGCATCGTGTTCCTCCAGGACTCTCCTGAGACAGAGCTTCCCCCTCTGCTGGATGAAGATCCTACCTCAGGACATGAGTCTATCGCTGTGGCCTTGCTGGGGCCCCTGCAGGCTGAAGGGGGTGTCCTGTTACCCCAGGACTTTCCCGAGTCTCCACCTCTATCTCTGCAAGATAAAGATTCCATCTCAAGCCTAGTGGCCATGGCTGTGGTCACACCAGGGTCCCAGGAGGCTGGAGGTGGTGTGCCGTTACCCCAGAACTCCTCTGAAGCTCCTCTTCCACCCCTGGAAGGTGAAAATCCTACGTTGGGTCCAAATGACATGGCTGAAGCCATTCGAGGCCCCCTGCAGGCCAAACAGGGCACCTCAGTACCCCAGGACCCTCTGGAACCTTCTCTAGCTCTGCAAGATGGAGATTCCACGTTGGGCCCAGAGACTGTGGCTGAGGCCACACCAGGGGCCCTAAAGGCTGAAGCAGGCTGCACTTCAGGGAGCAAGAGCATGGAATTAGGTGTGGCCTCAGGCCCAAAGCCGGTGCCTAAGGAATGGGTCACAGTGGCCCCTGGTGACCCAGAGCCTGTGCCCTTGAACCGGGCCCCACAGGAAGGCCCCAAGCCAGAGGCAGAGGCTGGATCACTTGCGCCCCGGGGGAAAGAAGCAGGGCCTACCCTAGTTGCAGAGGCCCCGGGTCCCCCTGAGGCTGCCCTTAGTCTGGGGGAGGAAGGAGCCCTGGGCCTGCCTCCTGCAGAGCCGGAAACATGTCCAGAACCCCAGGCACCCATGGGTGAAGGGGCTGAGACTGGCTTGTCCCCAGGGGAGGCCCCTGGGCCTAAGAACCAGAGGGTTAGGGGTCCCAAGCCACCAACACAGAGACACGGACCTAAGTCAGCGCCCCGAGGAGCAAGGGCAGCTCCCAAGGCCCTTCACACCACCTGCCCCAAGGTTAGCTGGGCACAGCCCTCGAGCCCAGGCAGAGAAGGCAAGACCCTGGGCAGCAAGGGCACCCCCGCTCTGGCTGCTGGGGCCCAGCAAAGCTCCTGCCCAAGGTCTCCAGCCAGGGCTGTGTCCAGGCAGGACGGGGACAGTCCCAGAGAGCCCAGCCCACCTGCACCAGGCAATGGCCACCAGGCCCCAGCCACCCCAAGTCTCCTTGGCCCATCCCCACCACCACTCCCCAGATCTCCAGCCCAGGGCCCGCCCAGTGCATCCCACACCAGACTCCTGGACCCCAACCCCTCTGTTCCTGGTGCCTCTCGCCCACGCCGCAGTCCCCGGGAAGGCTCTGTGGAGGACGAGGAGCCCCTGGTGTCTCGGGGACCCCCACCACCTCGAGTGGGAGCCCAGCGGGCCACCGCTGCCTCAGGAACCACACAGCCTCGGGGAGCTGGGCAGCGCTTCAGCCTGGCAACCCAACCAGCCTCCCTCAGCCCCAAGGCGGCTCCCGCAGATGCCAAAGAGCTGGCCACACGGACCTCGCCCCCCTGCCAAGTGCCTCCTTCCTTGGGGTCCCGGGGCCCACATGGTCCTCTTGGGCTCCCAGCTCCCAAGCAGCAAGAGGATGAGGACAGCCTGGAGGAAGGTGAGAGGCGCAGCTGGGCTCCGGTGGGTGCTGCCATCCTGGGCTGGTGGCCCGGCCCTGTGGGGCCTCACACCCTTGCCCCTCCCCAGACTCCCCCAGGGCCCTGGGCTCCGGCCAGCATTCGGACAGCCATGGGGAGTCATCAGCCGAGCTGGACGAGGACGTTGCACCCCCTCACACGCAGCACCCAGCCCAGGTGACGTGTTGGGGGGCGGGGGGAAGGGGGGCCTCAGGGTGGCCCTGCAGCCCCCCAGGAGCTTAGAGCCTCCCTCCCCACAGGCTCCGACGGGCAGCAGCGAGGAAACCATCACCAAAGCCAAGCAGAGTCGCAGTGAGAAGAAGGCTCGGAAGGTAAGCAGAACACCAGTGACCCCAGGACGGGGAGCGCGACCCAGGGATGTTCTGAAGTAGACCCTCTGAAAGGGGACTCGGACCAGCTGGGAACCCACACCCTCCAAGTCACAGGTGCCCGAGGTTGTGGGGACATCCTCCCTGAACCAGGTCCTCTGTCTCAGGCCATGTCCAAGTTGGGCCTGCGACAGATTCAAGGCGTCACGAGGATCACCATCCAGAAGTCCAAGAATATCCTCTTCGTGATTGCTAAGCCTGATGTCTTCAAGAGCCCTGCCTCTGACACCTACGTGGTCTTCGGAGAAGCCAAGGTCTGTCCCGGCTGTGGCCGTGGCCATGGCCGTGGCCGTGGCTGGGGCGGAGGGGCGGTGGGCGTGCACGAGCCCTGCTGATACACCACCACCCCGTGCTGCAGATCGAGGACCTGTCCCAACAAGTGCACAAAGCTGCAGCAGAGAAGTTCAAGGTACCCTCCGAGTCCCTGGCCCTGGTCCCTGAGTCGGCACCTGGACCCCAGCTGAGGCCAGAGTGTGAGGAGGAGGAGGAGGAAGAAGAGGAGGTGAGACCCCAGGCCCTGGGGCCCTGTGGGGTGGGGGGCTGCCTTGGCCCCCATGACACCCCCACGCCTCCCCACAGATGGACGAGTCAGGGCTGGAGCTGCGGGACATTGAGCTGGTGATGGCTCAGGCCAACGTGTCCAGGGCCAAGGCTGTGCGGGCACTGAGGGACAACCACAGTGACATCGTCAATGCCATCATGGTGAGAGGCATGGGCCCCACTGGCTCCCTGATTCCCATGGGTTCCCCAAGAAGACCTGCCTGCCAAGGGCTGTGCTGGCCCCTGGTGTGACCCTGTGCCCTCAATGTCTCCACAGGAGCTGACAATGTAGCCGCTGCCTGAGCCGGTCTGCCCTGCCCTCCCCAGTGCTGCCGCCCAATAAATCGGTGTCCTGACCACACCGGGTCACCTGTCCTCAGTGTCCCCGGAGGCCCTGGTGCCCTGACAGTTGCTTACCCTGTAGTGTCCCGGCCTCACTGACATCCCTGTGTGGCTCTGGAGCCCTTTTCTCCTAGGCGTCCCTGTGTCACTCTGCCATCCTCCCTCATCGCCATCAGGGTTCCCTTGTCCTGCTCCAGCGTCGGCTCTCTGGTGTCCCCTCGTGTTCCTGACACCCACTTGTCTCCTGTCTCTCCCCATGCCACTGTCCCCTCAGCACCCTCTACAAGTGCCCATCTCCCCCACATCCTCTCTTCCTGCTAGCAGCTGATAAGCACTGAGCATTGGTTGTGTATGGGCCACGCTGTGGATTAGGCATGTGGCCTTGTGGCCCCAGAGATGCACTGAGATCTTGTTCCATCCATGTGGCCCTAGGACCCACTGGGCAGGGCCTGGAGACAGTCTGTGACTTGTCTTCACCTCTCCTGAGCCTCCAGGTACGTGGGGCAGCTTCAACCCGAGGGGACAGTCACGACAGGGCAGTCTCTATAAAACCTGGTCCATACTTCTAATCCCAGCTCTTGGGAGGCTGAGGCAGGAGGAGTGTTGCAAGTTCAAAGCCAGCATGAGCTAGTTATATTCAAGGCCTGCTTGAACTACACAGCCAGATCCTGTCTTAAAATACAAAGCGTGGCCAAGGCCCTGTACTAGGCTATGACACCACAGACCTCCCCACTTTGGTCAGGGCCCAAGGCTTGGCTGGGACAGTGTGTCTGGGATGTCCCTCTCTCCAGTGGGCACGGCCCCCCAGCATGGATCGGAGTGTTGGGTTATCCAAGAGCCTGCTCAGTGCACCCAGGGATCACAACAGCGAGGTACGGGAAGGGAGCCTCATTGCATCCCGACCTAGATCCCCTCCACGTCCAGCAAAGGTTGGCAAGGGTCCAGGGCTGACTAGAGGTGTGGACAGGATGGGGCACAAGGGTGAGGTGGGGCCCATGTCGGCTTCTCTGAACCCCAAGCCCTGTGGCCAAAGCCACAAAACCTGGCAGTTGGCTTTTGTTACCAAAGGACCCAAGAGAAGACCAAAGCAAGCAGGGTCCCTGTGGGAATCGGTGCCAGAAGACCCAGGTATCCCAGCCACCTCCTGCCTCCACCTGTGACCCTGAGGCCTATGCACTTGCCCTGTGTCCCTATCCCAGGACTGCAGTAAGATTGGTGGCCCCAGGGCCAGAAGCCAAAGTGACAACCCTTGTGGCAACAGGGCTTTCATCCAGGCAGATCAGAAAAAAGCCCAGCAACAGGAGATTAAATTATTCACATTGCAGTAAACTTCTTTAAGGTCTCTGAGAGTGACATGAGGAACGTCATGTGCAAAACTGACGGCTGTCTCAGCCCAGCCACAAGCCTGGCTCTCCTGCCAGCATGGCTGGACCTGGCTTCCCCACACAGGGCCAGCATAGGTCCCATTAGGCCCGGGACGAGCGTGGAGCCTCTGCCCTGCACCAGGATGCATCCGGTGGCGGCTCCATGCCTCTTCACAGTAGAGGACCCACTGCTGCCAGCCGATATGCTGGTGCCAAGGGCCCGCAGTGGGGCCAGCGCCTCCTCCCGGGGCAGCCTGCAAGGCCTTGTAAGGTTTGGTGCTCCCGCCACCCTTGTCACGCTGAGTCCTGGTCCATGCTGCAGCCCAGTGCCTCAATGTCACTGCTGATGTCCAAAATCATACGGTCCCACTCATCCCCCTCGGAGGGCCCGGAGCGGTCATCGGGGCTGCCTGCGGCCCTGCTCCCGTTGGCCGTGGAAGTAGAGGTGGTGCTCTGTGCCCGCCGGTGCCTGCCAAAGCTGTCGGTGATGATGCCGCGGCCATCCTTCACCCCGATGGTCTCCAGGAAGTTCTCAAAGTGCTGGCTGTCCTTCTCAGGGATGAAGGGCCGCAGACCTGTGACATGGACCCAGCACCAACGCAGCTCAGCGCTCAGGCAGGTCCTGCCACTCTCAGGACCCGCCTGAGGACCCAGACAGTGCCCAGCCACAAGCTAAGACCCCGGCCCACATGGCTCGCTGTCACCGAGGTGACTGCTCATTCACCAGGTGACCTCCTGTTCATTGGTCTTTGGAGTCCTCACTTTACAAGCAGAAAGGCAGGGAAAGCAGCAAAAACACTGGTAGCCCTGTCAATGAGCTGCTGTCCCTAGGCAGGCCTTAGACCAACACCTGCAAGGCGGCCTGCAGTAACTGCTGCTAGCCTCTCACAACCTCTGAACCCCACTTCAGGCAGGCTGGGCCCTGTCCTGGGCACAGTGGGAAGGGGAAGTGGCCAGGCCTCCCTCCAGGGCCAGGGCTCCCCATGATGGCAGGGTCTGCAGGGCCGTGCAGAGGCAGCACGCCTGGGTTCAGCTCTCCGTCACCTACTCTTCAGAAACTGGTGCCTGCCCGAGAGCGAGGCAGGAAGTCACAGGCTGTGGCCTCTAAGGCCACTGTGTCCTTAGACATGGGGCAGATCAGCGAGGCCTCTGGGAGCGACCTGCCTGCCTCCTGTCCATCCCACCAGGAGCAGGTGGCTAACACCTGTCAGGGCCATAGAAGAAGAAATGAGCGGATGGAGCTGGCACTGGCCTGCCACCCTCTGCACTCTGGGATGCTGGGGCTAAAAGGTTACAAGTTCAAGTCTCGCCTGGACAACTCAACAAACGGGGATGCAGCTCAGTGCAAAGGTGCTGGTAACTCAGAAAAGGCAGTGGGCGGATACACCCATGCCCCTGCTTCCCTGGGACACAGGTCCAGGACCTAGCAGCCCTCAAGCGGCTTCTGCCGACTCATGTTCAGTGCACGGGCAGAAGGGAAACCACAGTGGGGTCGCTGTTTCCTGAAGGGCAGGGCTGCAGGCTACGGCCCTGGGCCCTGGCAGGGGCTGCCTTTCCAGCCTGCCAGCCACCCGCTGACCTATGGTGCTCGGCTCCGACAGGGTCTCAGCAAAGGCTGATCCTTCCACCTGCAGTGGCATGTCTACCTCTTCCCTTAGTAAACTCCTACACACTCAGCAAAACCTACTCAAGTGTCACTTCCCTGAAGCCTCTCAGTTCTTCTCCAGCACCTTCTACGGGGCCTGGCAGGAGCCCCCACCCCCACCCCCACAGGGCCCTCACCAAGCAGCAGGAACTTGCGGCTGTCCCCATAGAGCTGCCGCAGGCTGATGCAGAACTCGTGGATGGAGGCCCCGGTGCGGTATTCGTGCAGCAGCGCCGCAAACTGCTGGATCTCCTGTGAGGACAGCTTGGTGCGCAGCTGTGGACGGCAGGGCAAAGGGGGCCCAGCTAAAGCCTGGGCTGGGCTGGGCTGGGCGGCAGGGTGGGGCAGGTGCCAGGCTCCCAGCGGCCCAGGCCACGCGTACCGTGAGCATGTAGTCCTGCAGCAGCTCGGCCGCGCTGGTGCTTAGCTCACTCTCGCTGGCGGTCTTGCCGTGCGGCGATGCCTGCATGCAGGACAGAGGCGACAGCCCACCTGCATCGGCGCAGTCGGGGAAACAGCTGCAAAAGGATGAGGTGTGTGGGTGACAGGGCTCGGGGAGGGCAAGACTGTGGTGATGAGGGCGAGAAGACAGACGGCTCCACCCACCCTGGGCCCCCAAGGAGGTGACCGTCACACGGGCAAGGACAGAGGGGCCGCAGCCCGGTGGGGTGCCCAGAGCAGATGGCACACAGCAGATGACATGGGGGACACAGCACGGGAGTGTAGCTGGGCTTCCACAGGGAGGCTGGGAGGACACCACCACCCAAAGGCTGCGCACAAGGTCAGTCCGAGGCCATGAGAGGCAGCCACGGCAGGGCGGGCACACGCGGCAAGCACGGGCGCACTCACAAGGTGCTGGCTTCAGCGTCGTAGGCCTCCTTCAGGTCCACCTTCGTGGAAGAGTCATCTGTGGGGGAGACACAGGAGACAAACGCTACGCTCAGGCCGGGGCGCTGCCCCGTGTGGCCCGGCACAAGCCCTCCGACACTGCCGGCTCCGGAACACTGTGCGGAGGACGCAGCTCCCAGCCTGAACCCACGCGGGACTCATACCCAGCTGCTTTCAGGGGCATTGAGCGCAGTGTGCGAAACCAAGCCAGATGGGCCCTGTCGCCTGTCCCAGGTCACAGGGTTGGGCAGCCTGACCCTGACCTGGACACAGCCAAGGCCCATGGATCCTGGTAAAGGGCCTGACAGAGCTGCTGCCCAGAGGAAGCCCAGCAAGGGACGCCTTTGTCCACATGACCAGACCATGGGTCCTCTCCAGACCCAAACTGCACAAGGCCACAGGCAGCTGAAAGAGGCTGTGGGGACAGGGCGAGAAAGACAAATGGGGCGGAGGGGAAGGACCCTGCATCCTCTGCTGGGTGCTAAGGAGAGGGACAGGTGTCAGCCAGGAGGCCTACACAGGACCAGGCCTAAGGAGCTCTGCGACACCGTGCCCGGCCTCAACAGCATCCTGGAAGGACCCTCAGCTCAGAGCAGCCAAGCTCACGGCAACCCCTCTCTGCTGCTGGGCCGCCTCACTCACCGCTGTGCAGGGACAGGTGGTGGGTGGGCGTGGAGGCCCCATCGAAGATGGCTCGGTCCAGGAAGTCGATGGTGGACTCCGTGTAAACAATCTGGAAGACCTGGCCAAGCAGGGAGCACAGTTCTTCCGCGGCCACCTGGAGGGTTGGACAGTGACAGCTACCTTGTCGGAGTGGCTGGCAGGGACAGGTGAAGAGGCAGCAAACCACCTGGGCCTCCCTAGGAGGGACAGGGCCAAGGGCCTCCCAGACGCCCTTTCTCCTGTCCACCTGGGGACATGTGGTCACCTGTGAGGACATCTTCAGGTGTCACAGAACTAGGAGCTACTCAGCTGCTTCTGTGCCTAAGGGAGCCCCTCAGAGAAGAACTGAGTGGCTAAAGTAGACCCCGCCAGGGCTACAGAGCCCAAGGCCACGGAAGGCAGCCATCACTGTTCCACCTCACAGATGCAGCTGGCACAGAGACAGGTGTCAGGCAGCTCCCCAAGGCCCATGGGGAGTCACACCTGTAGCCCACAGCCGCCTCTGCCTCCCACCCCCTTGACAGCAGGCAGGCTTGGGGCATAGGGTCCCCACTGCCCTTCGGTGCAGGGCAGCCTGAGAGAACAGCGAGTGGACTCTGCTGGGCGCTCAGGGACAGGACCGAGGGGGGCGGGGGCGGGCAGGGCTGTGGGCCAGGGGAGCGGTCTCACCTTGCTCTCCGTGGCCAGGATGACCAGGCAGCAGGCCTCCACCGGCCCCGCCGTGCTCTCTGGCAAGGGCCCCACGCCCAGGCCTCTGGAGCTCTCTGTGCACAGACTCTGGCTGGGGGAGATGCCCGGGTCCTGGGCTGGGGGTGAACGGTCGTCAGGGTGGGGCCGTGAGGGGACACCTCTACCCAGCCAGGCAGCCACCACTCCTCCAAGGAGGCTGGCCTGCATCAGGCATGCGCCCTGGGCAGATCCTTGCCCTCCCCCACCAAGGACAAGACAGGGCAGCCCCAGGCTCCAGGGCATAGGAGCAATCCGCCCTACCACACTTCCGCTGTACGGCATCTCACTGGGGAGTGGAGGTCACATGTGCCACCCACGTGACCTCCCTGCATCAGGACAGCTGGGACTCAAAGGCTGGTTTGTTTGTTTCTGAAACTGGGTTTCTTTACGTGGCCCAAGCTGGCTTCAAAATCAAGATCCTCCTGCCTCAGCCTTCTAAATGCAGGGATTACAGCCATGTACCACCACACTCATCTATTCAACTTTTTACCTACATAAAAGAGTCTCACAAGGTCCAAGTTAACAGTCCAGGAAGTTTCCACATATTCTGGCCTAAGGCACTTCCTTCTCATAGACAGGTAAACTGAGGCACAGGGCTGGGTCTGGCAGCATGGGAACAGCAGGGCACAGATGCTGACTGGGATAGTCTCACTCCGATGCTGGCTTCCTAGCACCCCTCCCCCACTGCCCTCAGACAACACACAGTGATTCCCAACACCCAGGACCCTGGCTTGGCTCAGGCCCAGTCAGAGGCCTACAAGTGGCCTTGCCACCCCTGGCATCAGAGGGCAGCTCCTCCAGAGAGGGAGGGGAAAAAGGCAGAACCAGGCCGATATGTGGATCACATGCCTGGGGGAGGGTCGGGTGCAGGGGAAGGTGTGCGGTGCTCGCAGAGACCAAGCTGCCCTGCCCCCAGCCGCCACTGGCCACAGGTTCCTGAGCTCAGGAGCACGATGTCTCCTCATCAAGCTGGGCCTTGAAGTCACCACTCTGGGGCTTCAGGGATGCCCGGGGAGAGGGCGCTGACACAAGGAGTTTACGTGGTCACCACGGTTAATGTTTTGGAGGAGGAGGGCTGAGCGGAATTTCTCATCACAACTCAAGGCACACACTCTTGTTCACTTGTGTGTAAACACCACATTGTCTCTGGTGTGAGAGGCTGAGGGTGTAGATAAGGACCACAATGTACGGCAGATGTGAAACAGGAGGAGAATGTTCACATGGGAAGTGCAACCAGGGAGGGGGGAGAGCGAAGGAAGGAAGGAAGGGAGGGAGGGAGGGACAAGAAAAGCATAGGAAAAGAAGAAAAAAGTGCAAACAAAGCTTTGTTAACAAGGAGGGGAAGAGAGGGGACTGAACAGAGGGGATTGGAAAAAGAGGACTCAAGCTATATCATGTACAAATTCTCTACGACGGCTGGGCACGGGGGTGCACCCGTCATCCCAGCACTTGGGAGGCTGAGGCAGGAAGATCACTGGGAGTTCCAGACCTGCCTAGGCTACAAAGTGAGCTCAAAACCAGTCTGAGTTGTACAATGAGACCCCAAAACCCTGTCCCAGAAAGACCAAAAAAAAACAAAAAACAAAAAAAAACTCCTTAGATGAATGTCATCACTGTGTATCCCAATTGTACCAATAAATTCAACTTAAAAAAAAGAACATTCTTTGAGGTCTCTCAGCTTCCGAGCCTGGGCTGGGCAGCTACGATGTGGACAGCAGCGCTGCCAGGAGCTGAGGACACCACTCCCACTCTGGGCCCTGGGCTCCCTCTTGTTCTCCCTAGAGTGGCAATGGGACAAAGGAAGGTGCCCGCACCTGCCAGACACCTCAAGCCAGTGGGCCGGGTCCCTCCCCTGTGAGGCGCAAGGACGAAGAAACTCAGCTCCGTTCCTGCTCATGTGGCC
This sequence comes from Capromys pilorides, assembly GCA_004027915.1. Classification (NCBI taxonomy): domain Eukaryota; kingdom Metazoa; phylum Chordata; class Mammalia; order Rodentia; family Capromyidae; genus Capromys; species Capromys pilorides. The sequence goes on from PVKN010038205.1 coordinate 10,716, forward strand.
GCAGGCTCGGGTCCAGCCCCACCCTCCGAGGCCTCGGTCAGTCAACTTGGTTGTGGGCAGGCGGCCATGATGGATTCGAGAGGTCACATGAGAGAACTCATGCCAGTGTGACAGGCTGCTTTGAGCCATGTCAGATTGCCATTTTTAGAGATTAAAATGGCCCAACAGTGACAGTGTATAGATCACCATGAAGGGAGATGGTGCTGTGGCTCAGATGCGGAATGTCCCCAGGGGTGCTGCAGTGGGGTGTTGGCCGACACTCCTGGGAGGTAGGGCCTGGAGGGAAGCTGCAAGGCCTTGGGGGCCCCCCAGGAGACTGAACCTGACCACTCCCCTCATGGACTACTGATGCCCCGAGGAAACCCCACCTCCTGCACCGCACCCCTTGCACCCC
>PVKN010038206.1:0-11108 GCA_004027915.1 Capromys pilorides
TGGAGTAGGGATTATTTTCTAGACCTATCAGCTCTGTCTACATGCTTCATGCATGTATTGCTAAAGCTAGCACTCTGAATGTACTCTTAAATTAAGTATGTCCTGAAATTCTCAACATTATTACATTCGTATCTACTAATTAAAGACACACTAATGCAACATTAATTTCATGTGCATGAAATGTAACGTTTTTCTATGGGAAAGGCCACGTTTATTCCAGAGAATTAACCTATTACTAGGACACAAAAGCTATTTGCAAGGTTCTCTAGTAAATGTTTTCTAGAAAACTACGCCTTGAAACACACTGACAATCTTTAAAAACTCAGAAAAAAGCTGTCTATATGTGCATCTCAGATTACCATGTGATAACTATTTAGACTTAAAATCCAAGCAAAAGGAGCAAGAGGACAGCCTGGATTATATGGCCTGACCCTGTGTTAGAGAGGAGGGAGAAGAAATGTTAAAAGATCTGGATAAAGTCCAAACCCATAAAGGGATGATTAGGCCCAAGCCATTAAATCAGCACTTAAACATTCCTAGCAGTTGGCACGAAGCATTCATGAAGCATCCTGGAATCTGTAGCTTAAAAAACCTAAACGAGTCCTGGGAGAAAAGTCCAGAAGAGTCTAAACAAATGCCAAAGAAAGTATCATTACTGAAGGAAATACAGGAATGAAGCCTTTTCTTCTTGTAATGTGACCACTGCAAATATGACACACCACCTGGGAAACGTCATGGTCATGCTCTAGAGTGCCACTATCAATTCTACACTGCTCATCCCTGCACTTAGAACTTACATGCTTCTCTGCCTAAGAATTATGTTTCTGGAAAACAGCATCACTACGTCACTTGCGAAAGGTGTGTCAACCACTACCCTGACCATTTAACATATAAGGCTTCATTTATTACTCATACCAACCCTCCAAGAGGGCATCACCCCACTTACAGATGACTAACCTCAGAAGCTAAGCAAGCTTAGAAGCATAGCTTGGCAGATTTTAGGAGATAAAATTACCTATCTCTTTCTACACTGGCTCCTGGCTTCTTGGTAGAACTCTTCCTTTTTCTGTTTACTTCACACATCAGCACTACAGAAAATTCCTCACCTAACTCTACCCATCATTAACTGAACAATGACCACTTCCTCCAGAGTATTCAGGCCACTGCTGTTCTCCCTTCCAATGTTCAATAGCTGTAACATCTATGCCAGGTAACATACTGCAATGATCCACAGTGCGCTACACTATTAATAATTAACACTCACTGAGCAATTACCGTATGTCAGATATTTTAAATGCTCACAAACACCTCATAAGGCAAGGGTGCTCTATCATTACTCTTCTTTTTATAAAGAAATTGAAGCACACAAAACTTTAAAATTTGCACACAGAGGGCTAGGAAGCTAGCTCAGTGTTCTAAGTGTCTACCTAACAAGCACAAGGACCTGGGTTCCATTCCCAGTATCACATGCCATCTCGACATGCCAGCCACAGAAATAGGGTGTGGTAGTGCACACCTGTAATCACAGTGCTGGGGAGGCTGAGACAGAAGGATCACTATGAGGCGGAGCTGCATAATAAGACCCTGTACCAAATAATAAATAAACAAATAAATAAGTAAATAATTTTTTAAAAATTTTCATGTGGCCAAATAATGTTTATCTTTTTGTTATTGTTGTTTATTTTCCAAGTAATATTAAGTGGTGAACCAGCATTCAAATCATACTTCCTGGCCCCATAACCCACACTCTTAAACTGTGCCCTTTCTCCTCAAAAGAGTTTACACAGAATTTCTCCTTTGATGCTCACAATTTTGTGAACTGAATATTATATATTCCAATTTACAGATGAGGAAATGGAAGCTCAAAAAAGTGAAACAATTTGCTGCAAGTAGTGAAGCATTTAAGTAGCTAGTGAGAACAAGATGTGAACACATTTTTATTTCACACTTCCAAGGTGTTAACACTGTATCACATCCAAGACGGGCACAAATTATAAAAGGTAAGACGTGGCACTCTATGTATTTAAGATGGCCAGTCACTTTTGATAATTTCTAGGATAAACAGGAGTGCTTTTTAGAAGACATTTTTATATCTAAACATGAAAAATGAAAAAGACATGTCATGACATGTCATGTGAGAAAGTGACAAAAATGTGCTAATGAGGGTTGAAAAAAAAATTGGGGCAGAAACTCCGTAAGTTTTTAATACTTGTACAATCTTTTATTATAAAGTCACATCATTCATGTTCAGCCATAAAATATAGACACAGGCATGCACTACATCCTTTCACACCCACCCACTTTCGACCTCAACAGATAAAGCCAGCTTTATTACTCACTTTCTTCCAAAAACATCAAGAGAGAAAACTAAGCTAGGTGTATCAGCACAAGTTAATACCAGTACTGGGCAAGCTGAGGCAGAAGTATTCTCAATTTGAGGGCAGCTTGGGGTACACCATAAATTTAAGCCAGCTTACACTACATAGCAATACCCTGGTGGGGCGGAGGAATAAACAGCTAAGCATCCACCTACTTTAGACTACTCTTTTTTAAATCTGGCAATATTTTGAAAATAAAGACGCTGATAAACATACATACAGTCTCAAATGTTACTGATTTTCTACCGAGGAACAGGTATATAAATGCATTCCACATTGTTTCATGCAAAACAGATTTCCCTTTCTTAAGCCTACAAACTAAAAAAGAAAAAGGCTCAGAAAAGCAATTTTTCACACCACTAGACAAAAAACATAACCGCTTTGAAATGCTGTTTCTCAAGACCCAATTAGACAGTGTAACTCCTCTGCAGTTATACACATTGGTATTTCAGAAAATGTCTCCCGCCGATTATCTCTCCAGAGTAAAACTGGGCAATATAATCAGGCCTCTCATCAGATTTCCTACATACTCAGAGTTCTTTTCAGATAGCAACACACATTACTGCATCTTACCAGTCCTTACACAATCAAGCTCACATCCTCAACAACCAAAGAACAAATTAGAAGCAGCCAGCAGCTCAGTTACAGCTCCTTTGAATCAAAATTTTAAAAAGCAAAAATTCAAGAGAAAAGCTGGAATATATTAAGCATCTTTATAGCATCTTTAACACAGGTAGAAAAGGAGAGGCGGGAACAGGAGTATCACACACAATCCAGAATTCAATCAAAAAAAAAAAAAAAATTAAGTCTATTCAGGTGACAAACAATTCGGTTGTTTATCAATTTGCAAAATTTACCAATGCTACGTACAAAAAATATTTAACTATATTAAGAAGGCTAAAAGAAATAATATATGAATGATACCCTAATGTGTCCAAAGTGTGCCGTGGACAAACAGGTTCCACCGTCAACCTCTTCCTACATGATGTTTTGAAACAGGGCGGAACTTGAAGGAAGATCACCTCACAAGATCTCGTTAAACTCAAGAGTTGATTTTTGTGGATCTGAAAATGTGTTTTTCTCCAAAAGTAGAGCTAAAAGCCGCTTTTTAATCAATATACTCAGCCACAAACCAAAGCAAAACTCGGCTTGCAAATATAGAGATTAGATCGTTTCCCTTTCAATGCCCGGTCTTCTCAGGTGATTCCTTTCCAACAGCGATTTCAACAAGCACAGATGCTATCTAAAATGAAAACTTCCCTAATGTTTCCTAAGCCAAATAAAATGGCAATTTCCTAGGAAAGCAGAATCTAGCTTCTACCCATACAACCCTAATCCCCCAAATACCCACATTATCAAAACAAAAGCTGGATATTCGTAAAAGAGAAAAAAAAAAAAAAAACAGGTTAGCCAGACACTTCACATGCGGGGGAGGGGAGGGTGGAGGGAGGGCGAGACGAAAATGAAAAGGTGGGAAAAGAGAGAGAACTTAAAAGCAAGCCCACCACACCCTCAACTCCGCGTTGCAACTCGTCTGCCAAGGGCCTTTACCTTCATTTTCCATCGAAACTGCACCGGGGTTGATGGCTACAAAGTCTTTAGTGTCAGCCTCGGCCACACTGGGAACAGAGAGGAGAGGAGGACAAGGCAGAGAAGCCCCCGGAATCCCAGGCTGTCAACCCCGCTCCCGGCCTCGCGTCCCACGGCTGCTCCCACCACCCCTAGCAGCAGCATCTGCAACAGAAACCGGGAGACGCGGCGCTGAGAGGCGGAGGAGGAGGGTGCCCCGCCGTCCAGCTCCCTCCCCCTGCCCGAGCCGCGCCGCCCCTGCGCCGCCCGCAACGCCCCCCTCTCCCACCCGCGGGGCGCCGCCCCACGACGCCCCGCAGCCCGGGCATCCCCGGATGCCTCTTCCCCTCGAGACCTAGAAGTTTCTGGAAATGCGGGCCGGAGCTCTCCTAGGGCCCTCCCCAAGCCCCGGACCCCCTCCGCCGGGCCGCGAGGACTCACTCGCCGGGCTCGCGGGGACGCCCCGCACGCCCCGGGCGGAAAGGAGCGGCTCGCAGCACGGCGGCGCCAAGGCAGGAGCCCGCTAGCGCGGTGAGAGGCGCGAGCAGGAGTGAGGGCGGGCGGGCGGGCGGGCGGGCGGGCGGGGAGGGAAGGAAAGGCGGTGAGGGGCCGTCACGGTCAGCTCCGCCGGCGCCGCGCCACCGCGCAGATCCGCTGCCGCCTCCGTCTCCGCCTCCGCCCCCTGCGCTCCGCCCTCCCCGCCGCCGGCCTCCCCGCGCGCGCGTCCAGGGCTCGCCGCAGCCCGAGCTTTGTGGCGGCTACTTCCGGTGCGAGAGGCGCGCGCGCAGGCGCACTCGCGCTCCCGGCGGCCGGGCGGAAGTGAGGGCTGCGCTCGCCGCCCGGAGCTGCGCTCGGCAGGGTGGGAGCAGTGTCGTGAGCGGGCTTGCGGGCTTGGCCGCCCGGCTCCCCGCCGCGTGCGGGGTGGCGGCTCTGCGCTCACCTCGGGCATGGTGCCTGCTCGTTGTTACACGGCGACTGCGCGCGAGGCTGGGAGGCCCGCCCTCACCGCGCCGGCCGCTCCTTCCCGCGAGGCAGACGGGCGCAGTCATGGCCGCTGTCCCAGAAGCGTGTGCTGTACTAAGCAAACAGGGAAGGCCCTCCGGCCGGGAGGCCGTCACAATCTGGAGGCGACGCGGAGGGCTCCCGAGAAAGGGGCGAGCGCTACCGGGAGGCGCGGCGTCCCCGCCCGGGCCGAGCCGCAGTGAACAGCCTGCCGCGCCTCGCACCCTCCCGCGCCGACACCTGCTGTGACAGCCGCCGGCGACTTCCCTAAATTCTCCCCGATGAAGGATGTGCTTCTGTGCCCGAGTGCCGTGAAAGGGCGGAGGCGAGACGCGGCCGGCGAGGAGACCAGAGGTTTTTCGTTCCAGTGTAGGGAATAAAGCGAGGCTGGAACAGCAACTAGAAACACCGTCCAGCGGTGGCAGCTGAAGAGCTAGCAGTACCTTGGGCCACTAGTTAGCTTTTGCCACAAGAATCCTTAACTTGGCAGCACTTCCTGAGTGCCTTTTGATGGACTGTTTTAAGCTGTGGTGAGCCGGACGAGGTAGCTGCTGAATCGAAGTCTTCTCACTCGTGTGTCCACTAGGGGGCAAAGCTGTACTTGATGAGCTCCTGCTAAAGGACCCTGGGCAGCTCCAAATACAACCAACCTCCCTGTGTGCTGGAGGGATTTTCCCCACCCACACTCACACCTCTTACAGACATGTCTCCTATCTGGTCTGTGGCGTATCCCAATATGCTATCTGCACATTTAAGGTACAATTAATGGACCCTGCTTTTTTTTTTTTTTATATGTTTGGTCCCCCAAGAAAGTGAACTAACCTGGAATCACAATTTTAGACAGCTGTTACTTTTATTTTAGGAATGGCGCGTTTTCATTCAGTGAGGTAACTTTACAAAGCTGCACTGTCAATAGATTTGTAGTCTTAAAAATTACCCACTTTGGTTTGCGTGCTTAGTGACTTGTATGCACCTAGAGGCGTTGTAACCCAGCGCCTGGATGCTAAATGTGCCATCTTATGCACAGTGTTACCAGTTCGTAAGGTAATTGTTGTACTTATTGACCCTTGATACATTTTATCTAGAGAAACTTCATCATTCCTGTTGTTAAACCAAGAAAGAAACTGGATAAGGCAACTGTTGAGGAAAATTATTACTTTTTTAAACCTCGTACATAATCCACCCTCACTCATCTTACAGATCCCTAGGCTTGTAGGCAGTGAAGAGCCTGAAATGATAGCTCATTGTTCAGCCCTTTAGTTGATCCTGGGCTTCCTCAGCGTGAACGCTACCTAATGAACTTGTTCTGTACCAGACTGTCTCTTCCACCAAGCTAACCATCATCAGAACCAACTGTGACTTCTGTGTATGTAAGAGACAGCATTTGTTATGCATATTTATACATTTTGTACATGAAATATAGCATAAATTATTCAAATCAAAGAAGTAGGAAATGTTTAGGCCACAGGCTAAAAAAAAACCCTCTTCCTTCTCTCATACTTCCTCAGACTGAGCTAACCTGCCATGAGATTGTGGTAGCCATTCCTACCTCCTCGTTTTAGGGAAACAACTAAAATGTGTGCATTATACCCAATTGTGGTAGTACAGTCCTATAATCCCAGCACCAGGGAAGCTGAGGCAGGAGGATCATTTTAACTTCAAGACCAGCCTGGGCTACAAAGTATAGGTCAGATCACCCTGAGCTATACTTCAAAAAATAAAGAAACACGTGTGCACTACAAGTATAAATGTTACATATGTGCATGTATATGTGCGCGCACACACACACACATTACATTTTAGGGTAGGGTCTATAGGGTGTTCAGGGTATTACTACTAGACTGGACTCATAGGGATCCACCTATATACAGCCTCCCAAGAGCTGGGATTACAGGCGTGTGCCACCATGCCCAGTCTCAATTGCTCTCCCAGGGTATGCCGGGAGTGTGGCCAGCATGACAGGCCCAGGGCTCAAACCTTGGCCCCTGCATGTGCTTGCAGGTGCTTTAATCCGCTGAGTTATTTGGCCCGCCCTTGTCTCACACACACACACACACACACACACACACACACACATTGACCTTCCTTTGTAAGAGTCTTATAAGAATCTGAAAAGTTGTAAATTAAAACCATGATAAAAATATCTGATTATCATACAGAGACACAAGCAAACAACTGAAATATTAGCTAGTTTGAGTAAAATTTGTGATAGGTATATTATGTCTAAGCTTTTTCTTATTTTTTACTTAAAAACCGATGTTCTAAAAGTTTGGTCTTAGGGCCTGTGACATAGCACAGCAGACTAAGCACCTGCTAAGGCAAGTGCAGGGACTGAGGTTTGATCCTAGCCCCACATGCCATGGTTTCCCCACCCCCTGGTGTGCTGAGCTGGCCACCACCGGAGACTGGGCATGGTGGCATGTGCCTGTAATCCCAGCGCTAGAGAGGTTGAAAACAGAAGGATCACTGTGAGTCCGAGCTACATAATGAGACTCTGTACCAAATACATTAAACAAATAAATAAAATTTTGGTCTTCATTGTATTCTAAATAATCTAAAAAATCAAATACATCTATGAAAAACGTAATCACAGGGGCTGGAGATTACTCAGCAGTAGAGCAGTTGCCTACCATGTGCAAGGCCCCACCACTATAAAAAAAAAATTGTTACACGAGCAGTAAGGAACAATTCATCATACTTTTCTTCTCAGGAGAAATATTAACAAATGGGAAGATTGAAGAAAAATGGTCATGAAAGAAAAGAATGGTCAGATTGTTATAAACTGTGCCTCACTCCACAGAGGATAAGAGGCATCTTGTTTTCAATATCAGATTTGATAGCTGGCATTTTATGAACTAGGTTAATATTTAAGAAATTTTACCTCATTGCTTTAAAAAAAAAAAAAGCTTTTGAATTTTATAAACTTAACTCCCACAAAAATATTTTTCTTGTACGATAAGGGACGTAAGTATCAGGTTTGAAAAAATATTGTCTTACTGTAAAGAATCATATGAAATTAGTGTGTAACAACTGCCTGCTATGGAACTGCTATAAATCTGCTTAGTTTTATGTATTTTTGTTTGTTTTGTCTGTTTAAGAAAAGAGAATTGAGACAGGGTCTTGCTATATAGTCCAGGTTGGCCTGAAATTTCAGGTTCTGCCTCAGCCTCCCAAAGCTAAAATTAAGACATAGACTACTACCCCCAGCTGTTTTCATGTATTAGCAGTACTAGAGTAAAAATTGAAAGCAATAAAAAGTTGAAGAGCTCAAATATGAATTTTCTACTTTTAGCTGGTTTTAACAGTACATAGATCCTTAAGTTCTCCACAAAAACAGCATACCATAGCCTTTTATACACTTACTAGATTCTTAAATGTGAACTATTTGACCAAACTGAGTGCAAAAGAATTTAAAGTATATTCTTTATTTTTAAAGAGGCTTATATTAAGTACCATTCAGTTTCTTCATAACTGATGGTGTTACTGGAGATCTTTTGTATATGCACCAGTCTTCTGAGTTGAAGGTAAGAGTGAATCAGTGTGAAATTAAAGATAAAGAAGAAAAAGAAAACAAAAGAAGTGTGAGTCCCTAGAGTGAATGCTAGCCTTCATTATTTCCATAGAAAAAAAAGACATACAATATTCCAAATTATATAATCCCTAATTTGAGATATAAATGTACATACCTTGTTAAAGAGCTATCATTCCGAGGGCAGGGTATGAACGTCAGTGTTGTAGTATCTACCTAGCAAGCATGAGGACCTACGTTTGATCCTAGAACCAAAAAGCATAAGTAAGCACTCTGTCTGGTTTCCAGACTTGCAAAATTTATCTCTGTCCCTAAAACATTTAAATAGTAAATATACAGGGGAGATCTATTGAATAAGTGGATAATCTGAAAATAGTCATTATGAATACTTGGTTTTGAGTGAACAAATGGAATCCCACCTCTGCCTTTGCTATTTGCTTCCTATGACCAACTGAAACCTCAATGTCTACTTTACTGAAAAGCAAAAAAGCAGTAAGCAATATTAAATAGTATGACAGTGAACATACATCCCCCAAACCACAATAGGGTTACTAGGACCACTTGATCTGAGCAGGGTAAGTCCTAATCAATATTGTATGCAGTCTAACCATTTGAAATTTCATAGTCACTTTTCAAGCCCAGGCGACCATTTGAAACTAAATGTTGAGGTGGTTGCTTCCATGCAAGTAGGAAATTTCATTGGATTCTGTGCTTTGGATGTTCATGGCATATATATCAGTGGATGGCAAAACTGAAACTGGTCATTTCCAGCACAATCTTTAGTATTACTTTAGAGATCAAGGAATTTACCCATAATTCCTGGACAAGACAACTAGGAGTCTGTTCATAGGCATAGGTCTTAGGACAGCCAAGTAAGTACAATTGTCACTGGCCAGTATCTTCCAACTTTGAAGGCTTTGCTGATAGTTTTATTGTCATAAATATCTGATATGATGGGGCAGTTTCCATACCATGTTTGCAGGTCCCTGGACCTGTTTGCCGTTATTACTGTCCCACATGCCTCCACCAAAGTGCCTTCTCAATTTCACCTTAAAAACAGTTTTAATCTCTTTATGTGATTGCATAGTGGCATCTGAGAGATACCACTTGGGAAAGATCACTGGAGCAGAATGTGAGAAACCTAACATGCAGTGGAAAACCCAGAAGTTTGGAAAAGCCAGAAACATGGATTATCTGAGAAAAGCTATAAGAAAGGAGCAAAGCAGGCTTGAGAGAGAAGCCGCAGGAGCTACCCCCATGAAATGCCATAGAGGTTGGAGACCCATGGAGCTCACAATTTGCCACATATTGATGCAGATGTTCCATGTGGAACTATAGGACTTAATGTTTGCCCTTCTGGATTTTGGACTTGCTCTGGTCCCAATGCTTTGTGTCCTGTTGTTTGTAACTTTTGGAATGGTAATGTTTTTCTTATGCCATTGAATGTTGGAAGTGTTTAACATTTCATGTGTACAGAGGCTCACAGCTAATAATTTCCCTGAGATCTTGGAGGATCTTGGCACTTGGACTTTAGACTGTTAGGACTTTGGCAACTCTTAGAGATGAACTAGAATGCCTTTTGAATAAAGGGATATGCATGAATCTTTAGGAGGCCAGGGATGGAATGTTATGGCTTGGGTCTAGTTGTCTCCCCAAAGACTCATGCAGTCATGGGTAAACTTCTGGAGTTTTGTGATTGATTATTGTGGCTATGGGTGCTACACCCACCCTAGGGTAATCTGCATTACAATGTAAGGAGGGGAAAGAGACTAGACAGCTGCCCCTCCCTTCTCTCTTTGCTGTTTCCCATTGCCATGAGCTGTTGCTTTCTGCATGGCCTTGGAGCCAGCTAAGTATGGACTGAAACACCCACTAACTGTGAGCTAAATAAACCTTTACTTCCTTTACTCTGAGTATTGGGTGTTTGCCCCAGCAATGAGAGAAAAGTACCAAGACAGTCACATTTCCTCTTACTTTCAAAGTAGCACAGCTTTTTTTTTTCTTTTTTTGCAAAACTTACATCTTTGCCTGAATTTGTCCTATGTCCTTCCATCCCAGCCTACAGAAATCTCTCCTCTGTCCTTCCTGTTGTGACAGCAAATAAGAAAAAAGGCACAAATAATGCCATTATGGTGGTGGTGGGGGGGAGAGAGAGAGAGAGAGAGAGAGAGAGAGAGAGAGAGAGAGAGAGAGAGAGAGAGCGAGCACACAGATATAGCACAAAGCCTTATGAGGATCCTGAAGTTTAGTCCTGAGAATCATGGTAACAGGTCATCACTCTCACTGCACAGACACAAAATATGGAAGCTACATGGAAGAGATGGTTTATAAGCTAATGGAACTAGAAGAGGGATTTATAACTTGGCAATATAGTTTAGGAGATACAGAAGGGATGTTATAAATTGGCAGCAAAGAATTTTGCAACACAAGCAAATTATTAAACCTGAAAGGCTAGAAAATGCTCAGGTGCAAAACTAGAAGCATTTATTAATAGTATACCTTCAGATAACTATTTTTGTTTCCTGGTTATAAAAGGCAATGTTTGAGTAGCCCATGTCAGGAGATACAAAGAATAATTTAATATTTCCAGATACCTTATGTTAACATGAACTGAGAAATGAAGGTGACAG
>PVKN010038207.1:0-11101 GCA_004027915.1 Capromys pilorides
CAGTATCAGAGAGAGAGAGAGAGAGAGAGAGAGAGAGAGAGATTTTAAACAGAATGGCCACTCTGCTTTTAAATGGAGGGGTTTTAAATAGAGTGATGTTTGCATTAAGTCCTGAAGGAAGTGAGAAGATAGTCCTGTGGCTATCTGGAAAAGAGCCTCCCAAGAAGCAGGGAGAATCCCAAATTGCGAAGGCCTTGAGGTGAAACAGTGCCTGTCATATTTCAGAGACATCAAGGAGGCCAGTGTGTCCCTGCTGGGTGGAGAGAAGTACTGGAGTTGTGACCTGACTGGGGGCCGGGTCATAAAGGACTTAGAGTCATTTCAAGGCCAGGACTGATACTGATCTGAGGGTTTTAAGAGAATCCCTTGCCATTGGGTTTGGAGAATGGAAACAGAGGCTAAAGATAGGAACAGGGAAGTCATTTAGGATGTCCTCCCCATAGTCCAGCCAAGAGGAAGGAATGGTTTGAGCCAAAGTGGTAGCCCTCCACTGGGCACTGGATCTACTTTGAGATAGTACTCACAGCTTTTTGACAATGGAATGTGAGATTATCTGCTTTTGTGATAGCTAAATTTCCACTGTTCTCAGCTGGGTGTGGTGAAGCATGCTTGTGCTCTCCAAACTCAGGAGGCTGAGTAGGAAGAACACCACAATTCTGAGGCCAGTGTGAACTACATCAGGAGGCCCTGTCTCACTTTATTTTTTCTCATTATTTTCTAAGCGATGAAAAAGAAATGATTGCTTGCAAGTTCAATGTATCTCATTCCAGGCACTGAACTTTCTTTAGTTCCAGAGTTGAAAACACTCCAAGGCAAAGAGAAGAAGTGGCCTTCTGAAGAGACAGGGCCAGCACTACCTTCTGAGCTCCTCTGTGACTGTATGCTCTGCCAGGCCTATTTCCTTACCCTAAAAGTCCTCAAGCCCTGCTTCGCAACCTTGCACATGTTGACCTTGTGTTTATGCTCTACATTTCCTACAGCCATTGTAAAAGATTGTTTTCACCTTTCTTAAAGTGGAAACAAATGCAGTAGGCATCCATTGTTTTATTTTCAGCGGTTTGAGTTTTCTGTAGTAACTGCAATCTGAAAATATGAAACAAAATCTGTGCAATATACACTTGAATTGCATGGGCTCTGTGTAGCAGGATTAAATCTTGAGGTATCACACTGTGTCCTGTATGTAATCGCTGCTCTGGTTATCTGATATAATGTTTTGATATCACTGTGCTATGGTCAAGTTGCCTTTATTTGAGTCACAAATGGCCCCAAAGGGCAAGGGTGGTGATGTTGATAACATTATAAGGGTTAAATGTTGCATTACTAGCTTTTGCTTCCAATCTCCAACTGGGCTTAATTTTAATTTATAAATAAAGCATTATCATATCCGTGCACGTGTGGGGAAAAAAAAAACAAAACAGTACTATAGCTCAGGCAGCCCCCATGGGTAAGAAAGGTACGGTAATAACCCGAAAAGTAACATTCAGCCCCTCTCAACTGTATAATCCCAAATGAACACCTATATTTTACCTATTTATTTATTTATTTATTTATTTATTTATTGCGGAACCGGGGATGGAACTCAGGATCTTGCATTTGCCAGGCAGGCACTTGTGTCCCTGAGCTATCTCCCCGGCCCCGAACACCTATATTTTAGTATAACGAACAGTACGCCGGCATGCTGTCCACTACTGAATGATTTTTACATTATTGAACGTCTTACAGCTCAATCTCAAATTGTAGCTTTTGGGCAGCATGAAAGTTAACTGAATGGCACAGGAAACTGGGCTTGCAATGCACAGCCGGGGCTGAGTACCACAGTATCCGTATCTTAGGCAACCACGACGAAAGCAAGCCACTTAAAACGATAGCGAGCGTCTTTTGAGGATAGTTCCTCATTCACCTCATTCCTCATTCACCGGCTCCAAGCTGGCCCACACTCCGGCGCGGCCCACGCCGTGCCGCTGTGCACGCCGGGAGTTGTAGTTCTCGTCTCTCCCTGAGAACCGGGCTTCGGAAGCACCAGCGCCCCCAGCGACGCGCAGGCTCGGTGTCGCGCAGCGTGCGTGACGGGGAGGGGGAGGACGTTTCCTAGCAACGAGAGCAGCAGCGACGTCACGCCGTTGGCCGCGGTCAAGCAACCCAGTGCATCTTCCAGCGCGTGAGGGTGGAGTGAGTGCCGCTCACAGCCCAGGTATCCACACTTCTCCGTCTGCCCCTGCGCCGAGAGCAGCTCCGCGTCTCGCTACCAAGGTTTGGGCGGGTGGCGGTCCCGCCGGCCCCTGACCGCACGGAGTCCACCTCCTGGCCCTGGCGGGACGATGCTGGAGTCCATCCGCGTGACGGGTGAGTGCGGGGAGGGCAGGCCGAGGTGGGTTGGGTGACCAGGGGTGACGGTAGTGACCAGGTGACCAGAGGTGACAGGGTGGTCGGTGTCCCGGCAGGATCCGGTCTGAGCCACGACCTCACGGGACGCCGCGCGGGGACCGGAGAACCGGCCCCCTCTTGTCCCTTAGAGTCCGCGAGCTGCGCCGCGGGGTCTGACGAGCGGACGTCCCACAGGGTATGAGTGCTTATGGCGAAGCACAGGCGTGTGCCTGGGCATTATGAATTTCTAGAATATTCAGACAAAAGCAGAGCTAGGCAGAAGAACGCACCTCCCCACTTGAATGTCTACGCCTCGGGCATTTGTGCGTGCGGTCTTAATCTCAGATACTGAGAGCATTTTAAGTTGGTGCTAAGAAGCATAAATCTGGTTAGAGCTTAGCTCTGAAAGTTCGCTTGTCTTTTATTTTTATGTAGTTACTCATAGATATTAGAAATTCTTACACACCATTAAAGTAATCACCTGAAATGTGCTCCCATCCTCTGATTGCTAACTAAAACCTTTGTGTAGGACAGGGTTCATGATGAAGAACAGGTTAAAGAGAGATATCTCATTCCCAAAGTTGTTTAAAATAAAACCAGACTATTTTTTCTTCATCTTTTTGAGCCAGGGTCTCACTATACAGTTCAGGCTGGCCCTGAGCTCACTTTTTACCCGCAGTGACCCTTGTGCCTCAGCTTTCCAAGTGCTGGGATTAAAAGGGTGCGTCACCATGCCTGGCTAAGGCCAGACTTTTTAAGGTTAAGTTATCACAGTACCTAATAAACCATGCTTTCTCAATTGAAAAGTGAAATACTTCCCCATTGACGATATTCATAATTTTAAGTGCATAATGTTATTTGATACTCGGTGAATACAGTGCTGATTCTGTGCAGTCGGAGCAGTGCTGTGATTTGTCTCATTTTGACGTTGACAGGAAGCAGAGACAGTTACAGGAGTTAAGAGCTGAGGCAACTTGAGTTGCCATCCGATTTTTTTTTAAAGTAGGCTTTGATGTAGGTGCTACTCTTCCATCTTAAAACAGAGTAAAAGTGACTTTAAAATATTATTTCTTCTTTATGTCATGGGTGCTATTAACATTGGGCAAGATAATTCATCCTAGATATTTGTTTGATATTTCAACTCCCCCCTGCCATCAGCTTGATATCTAAAAATTCTTCAGATTTGCTAAGTGATCCATAAGGGACAAAATTGCCCTCTGTATTTTCACCAAGTGCTACTGTCTTGGAGTAAAATGTAGTGACATTCTATTCTAATGCAAGTTATTGGGTTTAAAAATCACTGATTAAAACCATTTGCCACCCAAATCAATTACCCAAAGTTTAACAATCATTGTAGAGAGAATATAGTTAAAGTAGTGTTCATATTAGAATGTAAATATTCTTATCAACTAGTCTGTAAGATGATATTTCAGTACATGTAATTGGAAGTCTGAGGAGAGATACAATACTTTATAAAATAATATGCCCCCTCCTGTGGGCTTCTCATAATTTAATGGCAGTACACTTAACAATCAAACTCTGTTGTATGCTCTGCCTTAGATAATTTGCCTGTGAATTTCTATAGTATGATAAAATTTAAATTGTCAAATTTTTTTGAGATAGGGTCTTGCTAGATATTGAATTGTCATTTGAGACCATTTTAGCCTCAGATTTATAATCTCTTTAAAGGCACACCTGTAATTCTAGCTACCTGGGAGGAAGTGGCAGGAAGGTCACAAGTTTAAGGCCTGTCTTGGCTATTTAGCAAGATCTTGTCTCAAAAATATTAAAAAAAAGAAAAGGGTATGGGGATGTGGCTCAGTGGTATATAGCTGGGCTAGCATACTCAAGGCTCTGGGTTCAATCCCTAGCACTGGAAAAACAAAAGGAAACCTGAGCAAGTTATGTTCAAATTGTCTGTTTCCTTTATATTGTACTTAACTAGTTAAAAAATGCTAGAGCTTTGAACCCAGCACTTCACTGAAGTTTCGGGAAACCCAGTTTGGACAACTTGACACCTTATGATAATGCTTTAGCTGAAAACAAACTGTCCTCTTGCTATTCATTGGCATTTTGGACATTCAGTTCTAGTTAGCAGACATACTTGACAGTAGTGGTTAAGAGGACTACTTAAAAGTGTGTCTTTTATCAGCTTTTAAATAGCTATAAAAGAGAACAAATTAATTTTTTTATTTCAAGATTGAAGCAATGACTTAAGTGTTACTGACATCACTTCCTATATAATCTTATCTTTTTTAACTTCATCATAATATAACGTGATCTAAAACATCTTGCTGGTGCCGCTAATTAGAGGTGTAGTGATTTTTTTAAAAAACATGTTTTTGAGACAGGCTCTCATTATATAACCCAGGCTGGCCTTGAACTCATGGAAACCTCCTGCCTCACCCTACCAGATGGTGACATTACAGAAATGTGCTACCACAACAGGCTAAAGGAACAAAGAAATGAAGATGCATGTACTATATATGCTACTAAAAAAAGAATCAAATTGGGGGCCAGTGAGAGCTCAGTGGTCTAGAGTGCCTGCTTAGGCAAGCTTAGGCAACCATAGGGACCACAGTTGGATCCCCAGCACCACGTGCTGTGCCAGCCCCACCCCCAGGGTAGGCTGAGTCAGCAATAAATAAATAAATAATAGAATGAAATCAGAAAATGCTTCTTTACTCTCTCAGAGTCTTTAAAAAAAACTTTATGTTATAATTGGCTCAGCCTGCCTTGGGGGTGGGGCTAGCTCAGCATGTAGTGCCGGAGATCGAACTGCAGTCCCTGCAGTTTTCTAAGCTTGCCTACGTAGGCACTTTAGACTGCTGAACTATCTCACCAGTCCCTCTCTCAGTCTTTTAAGAGAGTTTATTGCACTAAAACCACCAAAATGTTGATTGTAAAATGTAGAATTGATAGATTTATTAGTAACATTTAAAATAAGTTAGGAAATACAAATATGTTGATTCTACTTATCCATTCACCTTGTTCCATGGATATGTCTATAAAAACTAAGTATAATATTCAATGTAATGATGATAATAATAATATTAATATTAATAATAATAATAACAAAGCCTGCTTATTTGGGGCCAGCTTTCGTCTCAGCATTAGTTTTCCAAATCCTTACATAACCCCAGGAGGCAGGAGGATCATAATTTTGAACCTAGCCTGGGCAGTTTAATGTTTTAGTAAGGTTCTGTCTCAAGAAAAAAAAAATCTGTGTGGAGATTCCTCAAAAAATGAAAACTAGAGATTCCAGTCAACCCGCTGTACATCTTCTGGGTGTCTTCCGCAAAGACATAATCTTATAGTGATACCTGCATACCCATGGTTGTAGCAGCACAGCTGTAATAGCTGTGCTATGGAAGCAGCCTATGCGTCCATCAGCAGGTAAACAGATGAAGATGTACCTGTGCACATGGAATACTACTTTGCCATAAAGAAGAATGAATTGAAGTCATTTATAAGAAATTGGATGCCCCTTGAGACCATGATGCAGAGTGAAATAAAGCAGACACAGAAGGTTAAGTATTGGGTGGTTTCTCAGATAAGAGATGTAATGTAAACAATTTAAAGAGCTAAATAGGTAGGAACAGGGAGGCTGGCTTTGTGGAGGTGGGAAGGGTCCTGAGGAAGTGGGTGAGGGTGATATTAGGGAGCATACAGAGTACTAGAAGTCAGGGAAAGGGAAGTAAACACAGCCATGGTGAGATATGTGTGTGTGTGTATCAGCTCCCCAAGATTTGCCTAATTAGTATATGTCACAGCCATATGCCAATTAGAAAAGGCTCTTTTTACATTTAAAATAATTTTTAAATAAGACTGGGGATAGAGTTCAGGTCCTGGGTTTTCCCTACTGCATGTGGGGATAAAACTCCTGTCTTCAGGCTTACTAATTGTTTCATTTTCCTGTACCTCCCTGGGATGATTTTTTTTCCAAATTCTGGCCCCCCTCTTCCAGATCCTCTGTCCCCTCGGCCACCTCTCTGGCCACCTTCTCTCACAGGCAGGGCAGAGCAGGCCAAAGTAAGCACAGCCTGGTGCTGTGGAGGAGTTTGTGACTCTGTCATGGGCAGGCCCTCCCAGACAAATGTAAGAGTCAGCCTGGCAGTCCCTTCTCTGACAGAGGGCCTTGTCAGGAGGGCCTGACAGGAAGAGGGGGGTGACTTCCTGATGCTAATCAAGTACTGTTTTGAGTGGCCTGATAGGAGGGGTTGCCTTGGGGAGAGGCAGATTATACAGGTTTGGGAATGAGGGACTGGAGGGGAGCCCTTGAGGGCCCCAGATGTTGTGCAAGTTGCGGAGGAACAGCAGTGAATGACCTCCCCGGCCATGGTCAGGGGTTCTGCCTTTGCCCAGCCAGAAGCTGTGGGATATTCACTGTGACTTGATATGGGGCTCTGGGTTTGGTCTGATCACAGCCATCATTGTCAGGCCTTTCCAGGGCGCCCTTTGTACTTCTGCCTATATATTCCGCGCACAGCCCCTTCTGACCCCAGAGGGGCTTGGACCTTCTAAGATGGTTGCTAATGGGGTGGCATTGAAGCGTTCTGAGTGGGCTGATGAAACAGAGTACAGTCACGGGCTCCCGAGTGGCACAAGCAGTGCTTCTCTTTTTTCCATCCCTGTTGAGAAACTGCACCAGGAGCTGCTGACTTAGAGATGTTAAGGCTAACTGATACCAGACACAATGTAGACAAATTGTACAACAACTGTTCTTAAAGATTCACAGGTTCTTTAAAAATACAATATTTGAATAGTAGGGCTGCAGATGTAGCTCGGTAGTACAGCTCTGGCCTAGCATGTGCAGGGCCCTAGGTTTGATCCACAACACTGGGAAAAAGAAATTAGAGAGTCATTTATATGTAGTGAAGAATACAAGTTCAGCTTTATGAATAACCATTGCCCAGAACAAAACGTAACTCTATATGCCTTCTGTATCACCAGTGTCATACTCCTCTCTCAATAGGGACTGCCCTTTTGGCCTCCGCTAAAAATGTGTTTTGTTATTTCTGAACTTCACTTGAATAGGATTATACAAAGGGAGCATAAACTCCTTTGATTGGCGTCGTTTCTTCAATGTTGTCTGAACAGCCTTAATATTTTTCATCACAGTGTAGTATTCTACTGTTACTTTTATCACAGTTTATTCACCCTTTCTACTCTGACTGATATTTTGAGTTTTATGATAAAATGTTATCTCCTTCAGGGATTATTTTGTTTTACATTAATTTTTCTTCTGGGTATAACCAAGCAACTGATTGTTTGGTGGTATAGATGTACCCAAGATTCTCAGGTTTCATAAGTATTAGTGAACCATATGTTATTATATGCTGGGTAGGTAGCTCAGTGGTAGAGCCTATTTGCTTATTGGTGTTTATTATTTATTTATTTGTTTATTTATTTTTGAGACAGGGTCTTGCTATGTTGTGTAGGCCAGCCTTGAGTTTACTGTGTAGATCACGCTGGCCTTAAACTAGAACTCACAGTTCCTCACAGTTGTCTCAACTTTCTGAGTTTTGAGATTATAGTGTGGTACTGCACTTGGCAGTACAGAACTTCTTCCCCAGCACCAAAAGAAAGAAGCTGGCAAGCCTTGGTCATTTTATAGGTTGTGACTTGCAGAGCAGTATTTTTCCACAAGGCTTTGTTTCTGGGGATCTGCCATTTAGCCAGGGACCTTGCAGTCAAGTGAAACCTCACCCATTCCCAGGTGTGAAACCCTACGATGAGTGCGCAGTGTTCTCTTGTCCCAGTTGTTTGCACTGAGGCATGAATGACAGAGGCATTGATGGGTTGCAGGATTAGGCTGATGTTACAGAGAGGTCGTTGAAAGAGCTGCCAGGGACGCCAGGCTCCTGGTCTCCTTTTCTCCAGTTCTAGATGCGTGTGAAGCTTCCATTGTCCTCACCTGCTTGGGGGGAGACCGAGTACTAATTTTTATTTAGTGGAACAACTTACCCCTTTTTCCTCAGCAGGTAACCAGTTGGGGTGAGCAAATTCATTCAAAGATTTTAATGAATGGTTTGCTGATGGCCAGAGTGTTAGATTACATGGTGTTAACCTTTCATGTAAGAAATTATGATATTTAATTGCCTTATTACTTCTTTCAGGAGAAATACTTCCTCCAAAGAAAACAAAAATTTCCGAGAGGAGTCAGAGCATGGGGTGTTCTTTAATAAGTTATGTAGACAAACTAGAAATCTCATTAGCTTGTTATGTTCTCATATATGAAAAGTCATTTTTTTAAAAAACAAACAATAGTTCTTAAAATTATGAAAACAAAATTTTATACAACTGAAGTATGCTTATGACTAGAAGTTAGTTTATGTCCTCTGGTCTGAGATTTTTGAGGGACCGTAGGCCCCACCTTCCTGGGCTTCAGGGAAGAGCCAGCATTTGGCAGGCATGGTGTTGTGGCCTGTGCAGCAGCAGATGGCCTCGAGGGAAGCCCCAGGGGGTGGTTGGCAGGTGAGCTGAAGGCCACATCCCCAGGGAGAGCGCTTCTCTCATGTGCCTTCTGCCACCCTCTCTGTTGGGGTAGGCCTTGGGCATTTTTTTTTTTTCTTATCCTGAAGTATATAGATTGTTTGACCTAGATCTGTTTAGAAGTGACTGATGCTTTATGACAAAACAAAATAACACAGTGAGATCAGCTCTGTGGTCATAAAGTGAGTGTTCAGAATCAAAGCAACCATTTTTGTGTGGATTATTATTTTTTTTAAATCACAATAGTTGCATAATAAACCAGCAAAGTCAGAATTCCTCAGGGCGGTTTTATTTATCGATTTTAATTTGGTGCAACTTTGCCCTTTTCTTTAAAGAAGCTCACACGTGAGCAGAAGCCCGATTACCTCCCTTTACCTCTGGGCAGCTCTGGTCCTTACCCTACTTCTCTGGTGTTCTTATCTCACTCTCATGCTCTTCCCAATTAGTGTCCATTTCAGTGTTGCTTTCCTTATCATCTCATTTCCTAAATGTATCTCCTCAGGGAAACTGACATTGTTGCTGGGTTTTCGGGCTGCAGCCTGCTTCGTGGTGTCCCTCAGCTTGCCTGCCTGGCCAGTGACTGTCAGTTGGCAACACTTATGCCAGGAACTCCTGCAAAACTGGGACCTGCCAGCTTTCAGGATGGGAACTTGTATCTGTCCTGTTATTTCTGGCTGACTGAATCTTTCTCATGCTGTGAATGGCTTCTGTGTACAACCCACCTTCAGCATGAGGCCACAAGCTAACTCCTACCTCTACACTTGTACGTACAAACTGGTGGACACTTGGTCCCCATAAATACTCTCAGATACCCAAATCCAGATTTCATTTACTGTCCTAGAAAATGTATGCGAATGGACTCTTTAAAGTACTTTACATAGTTGGGTTGCTTTCAGCCACTTGTGAGCTGGTACTCTTTCTTTACCTTAAACCCTATGACTTCTAGGATTTAAAAACTAACATTTAGGAAAGGGTTTCTATGCCTTGGCACCACTGACATTTTGGGGTGAGTATTTCCTTATATATAAGACTCCTGTGCAGGATCTTTGTGTCATCCCTCCCCTGTGCCCACATATGCCAGTAGTCCTTTCCTGATGTGACACCCTGTACATCTCGATGTTGCCAGATGTCCCTAAGGGCAGAATCACTGTAGCTTAGGACCAGGGGTTCAGGCTCTTCTCCACTTCTCGTAGGAATACAGAATGGCTCCAGAACTGTAGAGCCCTCTTGACCCACAGTGGCTGGAGAGTGGTATGTTTAGGGTCACTGACTGATTGCTTTATTCAGTGAACATTTATGGACAAGATTGGAGCTACATGTTTACATCTCTGGATTTAAGCTGGGTTTCCTCAGAAAAAACTTGTGACTTGGTGGAAGAAATGGGTAAAGTCAAAGAAAGAGTTGGCTCTGCTGAGGAGGCTGGAACACTACTTAACAAAGCTTTGAAAGCACTATAGGCCGGGGCTCTGACATGCACATGTACGTATTCTGGTGCACCGAGAAGGCAGCAGGTGCAGCACTGGAGCAGGCTGGTGCAGATCAGCAGGAGCAATGGGACAGACAGGGTGGTGGGGAGGCTCAGTGAGACTCACATCCTCAGGGGAAGTAATTGGATCATACTGGTCTCTAAAGGGGTGGTGAATATCACGACCACTGTGGCCAGGAGAAGCTTGGCGAAGCGGTGATGATCTCTTGTAATCCAGGCACCTAAGGGACAACTTTTTTAAAAAAAAGGAAAAATCTTTTATTTTTTATTTGGTACAGCATCTCACTATGCAGCTCGGACTCATAGTGGTCCTCCTGTCTCAGCCTCCCCAGTGCTAGGATTACAAGCGTGTGCAACCATACTTGGTTTCAGTGGCCGGCACAGCTCTGGGGCTGGCACAGCATGTGGTACCAGGGATAAAACCCAGGTCCTCATGCTTTCCAGGTGGGCACTTAGACTGCCGAGCTACCTCCTCAGCCCCTTAAAGTGCTTTTGAGCCCTGAAGATTAAGTTGCCTTCCCCTTAACTTACCACTTAATATGTATATGCCATGGCAATAGTAATTGTCATTTGCTTTTCAGTCTTGTCAAGCAAACCCTTTGAACTTAAAATATAATTTAGAATTAATAAAATCCACCAATTGTTGATACTGAGGGGCATTAGAACATGCTTTGGACACGTGCACATTTTCTGTTTGATGTTGAAAGTGACTTTTGAGGTAAGCAGGCTGTCATTTTTCTTAGTTCTAAATGTCAA
>PVKN010038208.1:0-11104 GCA_004027915.1 Capromys pilorides
GGCAAGTTTCTTAGTCTTCTAATGGTAAATCTTCAGTTGAACAAAGGAGTTTTATTAAATGTTCCTAATGTTTCCTCCTCTGCCCAATTCTAAGGTTCAACATCCACTTTTATACTCTTTTGCTAACAACCTCTCTGCACAATTCAATCAGAAAAAGACTACTCAATATAGACAGCTAAAACTGAAAATCAACAGCTCTGGAGTCACAGTGCAATATTCTGTACTTTTCCCACTTCAGAGGTTAACAGGGAGAACATGTCAACATAAAGGGTAAACTAGTAAATAAAAGGAATCAGAACACTACTTTTTAGTATCCTAATTCAAGCAGCATTTGGGACAAGAAAAAAAAGATAGGTAGCAGGGCATATTTTATACAAAGAAATTATGCTTCAAAGTACACTTCTTTTTCAAGGCCAGTTCTGTCAGCTAAAATACCATTGAGTCTCTCCCTTTGACATGTGGGCAGAGAAATGTGGAAGCAGCAATCAGCCTGGCACTTCCAACTGGGTACTGGCCATGGACCACACACAGAGTCAGCCAAAGGAAGAATGTCTCAAGATGACAAAAGCTTTCCCAGCTTCAAGCCTGGCTGGACTCATTCCCATTGCTCAACCACTAACAGCTGACAGCCAGTTTTGATAGGAGCTATTTTCATCTTCCGATGAAGAGCACTGGGTAGTCAACAGGAGGACATCATTGAGTACCTGAACTGTAGCTGTCAGTGGAAGACTGTGAGATGGAACGTGACAAGGATCTTCGGCCAGTCTTGGTAGGGAATTTTGTGAATTCCTGCATGTCATCAGCAAACTGGATTTGCTGTAAGAGAAAGACAGGAAGTTGAAAACTTCCAACAGGGAATTCTATGAAACATTCCATTTGTAAGGCCACCATCTTCCTTAAAAGCCGACATAGATGGCTTCTGGTAAGCTACTGTCTCCTACCAAAAATGAGGAAGGGCAAGTGTTGCTCTCAGACTTGTAATGCCAGTTACTCCCTCCTTCCAACTGTTGTAGCAGAAAGTGAGGCTGGGAAAATGGCGAGTGTAAGAGCCGACTTACCTTAGCATTTATCCAAGTTTACAAGTCTTTCTTCCTTTCCATTCCCTGAAGTTTTCCTCTTTAACCTTGATATACTAAGTTCTTTATCCTTTTCCCCAGTGCTATCAGAAAACAGGTATGCCCTCGCAGTGCTTCTGGTTTGTCTTCCTTGAATCTTATTTTGTAGCATGTTCTTATTCTGAAGTGTTAGGGGGCCGGAGAGATAGCTCAGTGGCCTAAGCACCTGCCTGGCAAGCACAAAGATCTGGGTATGATCCCCTGTGCTGTATGCTGTGTAGAGCTAGCTACTGAAACTGGGTATGGTGGTACTTGCCTGTAATCCCAGCGCTGTAATCTATTGCTTCAAAAAGCCAATGTAATGTGACCAGAACTTTCTATACCCCAGGGAAAATTTAAAATATCAGAATATACTAATGGAAGGGAAATTTAAAAAACATATACATCATAGTAAATTCTAACTAATTAGCATGAATTTGAAAGAACAAAATGATGGCTTGGTAAATTTTGTATTAAAAATTTCCTTAAATGAAGTAAATCAGAACTAGATATTTGAAGGATATTTGGAAGACAGCTTTTAACACATAGTAAACAGCTTTCACTTAATATTAGAAATAAGTTAATCGATGGTTCTAAAGTGTATGACACATTGTGCTTTATTATATGGTTTAAATTTTCCTCCTGAACCATTAAAACTCTAATAAGCTCTTCCTTTAAAATCTAAAATAAACTTCACTTTCCTGAAAAAAACAGGACAGTTGGAGAATCTGAATTGAGATTCTTCCCACATTCTGACCAACTTGAGGAGGTTCCCATGGTGAATCCATTAAACGAAGCCTTCTGGGCTGGGGAGATAGCTCAGTGGCATGAGTGCCTGCCTGGCAAGCCCAAGGTCCTGAGTTTGATCCCTGGTACCAAAAACAAACATATAAAAAACTAAGCCTTCAGGGAGTATCTTTGGAGATGTGCAATATTACAGGTTAAAATCTTTGCATGATGGAAGCAACACAGTTACAGCCACTTTCCAGAAAAGCAAACTCTCCATCAGAGTTGCACGACCTTCCCTTCTTCTCTTCAGCAGGGGTGCTAGCAGCCTGTAGTGTGAGGATCAAGCTGAAGTGTGGAACCCAGGCACAGGACGTTAACATGAACAAACCCAAAACTGAGCTGGTAGGGCTGACAGGTCACAAGGCAGTCATCTGGGAACCTGGGCTTGTGCTTTCAGCTCCAGCCTGCATGGCTTATGTCAAGAATGAATGCAGCTGAGCAGCAGGCCTGAAGAAAACCTAGGTCTACTTCTATTTATTCTTTTTTTCTTGTTTTTTTTTTTTTTGAGACAGGGTCTCACTACGCAGTTCAGGCTGGCCTTCAGCTCACTTTTTGTAGCCCAGGCTGGTCTCAAACTTGCACTGATCCTCCTGCCTCAGTCTCCCAAGTGTTGGGATTACAGGCATGTGCCACCACAGCCCAGCTCATCTACTTCTATTTAAAACTCATCTTTGATCCGTATCTATCCGTGCAAGCTTTTTCTTTTCTTTAGATTACTCTGTGAAATGAGGAGGCAGAGTTCACAGCCAAAAGGCATAAAGGGCAAAGAGCCACATGTCCTGGCATCTAGTGCAGAATCTACACACTTAAGAAGGAATTCAGTAAGTCTTTGTAGAATGAGTGAAATTTTCAAAAGCTTGTGTGTAAGGTTAATCAAGCTTTAAGGATAAATAGTAATGAACATTCAAATCAAACCACATCTATTGCGGCAACAGAATATGATAGGCAAGTATTTCTGTATGTCCAAACCTGCTTTTTCAGCTTAGGTGCCATAATTTTAAGACTAAATGTCAGAGAGGAAAACCTTGTTTTCTAATCAGCTTATGGAGATGGCCACAGGTCAGCATTTGCTCTTTTAGACAGAATTTCCCACTGCATGTTAACATGGCTTCTTTAGTTAGCAAAGCTGGTTTTACTGAAGAGATTAATCTAGAGCCAAGGTAATAACAACTTTAACTCCACAGGCAGTTATCTTGGTGGCAGAAAAAATACTCAGTCAAGAGAACCATCAGTGTCTTTTCAGTCTCCAGCGGCAGCTCTTTCTCTGGCAGCCTCTCTGCAGCAGCTGTCCTCTCCTGCCTTTTTTGTTGCATTAACGGGGATTGAACTCAGGACCTTGTGCTTGCCAGGCAGGTGCTTCTGCTGTGGAGCTGTATCTCTGGCCCTCCTTTCCCTTTTAATCTTTTTTTCAGAAGGTTTTGGGCACATCTCCAGAAACCACCTACATGGGGAGAAGTTCAATAAAATCTTCAAACTTTTAGATAAAAGATATACAGAGATGGCTGCAGCAAGCTAGAAATGTTTCTTGGGCAACCTAAGAACTAATACTCAAAATCTCCTGTCATACTAATAAAAAAGCTCAGCAACAGTCTGCAGTTTGGCACAATCTTTCTCCTCTGAAAATATTAGACTGTAACGGCAAGCAGCTTGCAAACCAGGGCCATGCCCACCACCCTCCCTCTCAAGTAGTAAGCATGCTTCATGCTTGAAGCAGCAGAAAGTTAACTCAAGGCATGCCATGAGGGGTGGCTGGCTGCTCTTGCAGTTCTTTGATATTCTTGTTTTTGTAAGGTGGCTCAGCCATATAAAGACACTCAACAACCCTGTCCTTCCTCTCATCCCAAACCATGCTGAAGGGAACTGGAATCATGGCTGCTGCTGGGGCGTGCATCTGCCCTGCCCATTTCTTGCAGGCCTGCTAGTTCCACTGGTTGTTTGCTCCTCTGCTAGTGAACAACCTCCTTAAGTGCTGTGTATCTTTTTATTGTAAATAAAAATATTGCTGCCAAAAGCAACGTTCAGATGTTAGCTCCTTCTCCAATAAAACGAGAGCTCAATGACAGCCTCTGAGTCTGTCAGAGGCTCACTGCATAAGCAAAATTGGACAATTTAGGAAAAGAAAACCGAAAGACAACTGCAAAGTTGTGCTTTAAGTCTTGTTATTTTTCCAGTATTGGGGACTGAACCTAGGGCCTCTTGGATATGAATGGTAGGCAAACATGCTACTGCCTCAATCATTAAATCCTAACTGGTGCCAGGCGTGGTGGCGCACACCTGTAATCCTAGCACTTGGGAGTCTGAGGCAGGAGGATTAGTGTGAGTTTGAGACCAGCCTGGGCTACAAAAGTGAGCTCAAGGCCAGCCTGAACTGCATAGTGAGACCCTGTCTCAAAAAAAAAAAAAACAAAAAAAAAAACAAACCAAACAAAGGAACAAAACCCCCAAACCCCTAACTGATGCGCTTGTGTGTTTCTTCAAATGGGTAAGAACAAGGAAAAGTAAATGAAGTGCCAAAAAGGATCTTGTTGCTGTAATTGTTGTTTTCTGAGACATTTCACTGCATAGTTTAGGCTGGACTTGAGCTCATCCATGTAGCCCAGGCTGGTCTCTAACTCACAATGATCCTCCTGCCTCAGCCTCCTGGGTGCTGGGATTACAGCCACACCCAACAAGAAGTATTTTCAAGTAAAAAAGCTTCATATTCACTGTTCTGTACTTAAGTACTCACTGGCCAGCCTGACAACAACTGAATAAGTACATTAATGTTCCCCTCTTGAACTAACACACAGTGCATCTGAGAAAGGGCAGAAGGTCAGATGGACCCATTCTGCAAATAGCATATCCAAATACAGAAGTCTACTTGCAGTGGCTTACAAACCCTTAAATTAAGTCTGAGGCCACTTGAATGAGCTATTTTAAAGCATCTCTTCACACAGCTTAGCAGGTGTGGTGACTGGCTTCCTTCTATGTAATACCAAGACTAGGAAAGAAACACTCTACCAAATAAATAATTTGAGACATTTTACATCTACCATGTAGTGACAGAGTGAAATGAAAACGCTGTTGTATAGAACTTACCAAGAAAAAAAGGATCACAGACTATCCAAAAATCTGTAGGCCTCAAGAACAAAAATTGTTATAAATTCCTTGTTTAGTTGATCTTAATAAGAATTTTTACCACTGGAAGTAGAGTTTACTTCCACAAACATGTAGACTGTATACTCAGATGTTAAACAGCTTAGCTAAACTCCTTCCCAGGCCCACATTTTGCCTTCTATCTCTCTCTCCTTTTTTAAAATGCTTTTTTTTTTTTTTCTTTTTGAGACAGGGTCTCACTATGTAGTTGAGGCTGGCCTTGAGCTCACTTTTGTAGCCTAGGATGCTCTCGAACTTGCACCAATTCTCCTGGCTCAGCCTCCCAAGTGCTGGTATTACAGGCGTGTGCCACCACACCCAGCTAAAATACTTAAAAAAAATTTTTTTTTGTTTATTTATGTATTTGGTACAGGGTCTCCCTACATAGCTCAGATACACAGTGATCCTCCTGTCTCAGCCTCCCCAGCACTGGGATTCCAAGTGTGCAACACCACACCCAGTTTTGGTGGCCAGCACAGCATGTGGTATAGGGATCGAACCCAGCTTCTTGTGCTTGCCACATAGGCACTTAGACCACAGAGCCATCTCCCCAGCCATGCCCTCTATCTCTTTAATTAAACTATCAGAATTCTACTATGATCTATGAAAGTTAATCAGGATACTACTCATTGTGCATTATATTCTTATAGTTAACACATTTGCTAGGCACCAAGAAAGTACATAAAGTGCTCTATGAAAGACCAATGCAAGGAAATATGGTCCCTTAAAAATCCTGATGTGTTTTGACTTACAGTGTAATGATAATGCAAATGGCTTTGCTATGGAATTTCATTATTTGAAGGGCTAGTAGCTTTCTTCTGGTACATGCTCGGTTTTTTGGGACATTTTCTAACTGTATACATGCTATCACACTGCAAATATACATCATGGTGTATGTGGAGATTCTTCTGTTTGGAAACCATAGGCAACATATATTTTGGCTGACACTTAGCACTGAGCAAAAAAGTCACTATCAGAAGCTAGAAATTTAACAAGGTCAGCAGCTACTAAACAATGTGCTAGCATATGTTCAGGATTTCTACATCTTTTTTAACCTCTTCTCACATATCTGCCACATTATTTATTTAGTTTTGATTTTTGAGACAGAGTCTTACTCGGTAGCCCAGGTTGGCCTCAAACTCACAGCAATTCTCCTGCCTCTGCTTCCCAAGAGCTGGCGTTACAGGTGTGCTCCATCACAGCCAGCTAATGTGTTCTTTTGAAGACTGTACTCTTACTGCCTTGGCAGAGGAGAGGGTATGGCAGTCAGCCTGAACAGGGGCAACCCCTTCGCTGGATACTTACCGGTAATCAGTCTGACTCCCATTTCAGATGAAACCAAAGAAACAGCAATAAACACCAACTTCTTGACAGAAGAAACAGACCAAATTATTATTGTTCACCTCAGCTAGGTTTAAGTTTCCCGAGGAAGAGCAACCTCTCCCTAAGACATCAGCCATCCTTGGACACACCCACCAGAAAGCAACTTATCCCAAGAGAATCAACCTCAGGCTCAGAGTCCAACCCACATCTCCCTCCAGCTATGTCTTCTGTTCCCAGGTGCCAAAATCAAAACCAGGTCTTCTGAGGCTCAGCAGGCTTGGCTGCTCCCCGCTAGCCTTTCCTATCTCAGGTTTCTTAAATTCTCAATCTCCGTAGTTGGGGCCTGAGTTTCTAGGGGGCAGGAATGAACAGGCTGATTAATCATAGCATGTGTCTCCCTCCCCCACCCTACCCTTCTCTGTGCAGAAAACAGTCCTAGATATCACTCTCTCTCGGTTCAAAGTGGGACTCCACACTTGTCAATGCTGGTGGGAGAATGAAGGAGGCTCTATCAGGCCCCACCCTGCAAGCACAATTTACACAGAATGCAACATACCTCTAGCCTACATTTCAATGTCCATTTAGTGCTCTGTCTCCCCAGTAGCCTGACCTCTCCATCCTTCTTTCTCCCTTATTCCCACTACCAATATTTCTTAAAAAGCAGGCCACCCATCCTTTTTTCCCATCCTTTTTTTCTCCTAACTGAATTATCATCAGTTTAGACTTTTAAAATAAAAGCCATGACTGAAACAGGAGGATCACTGAGTTCGAAGCCAGCCTGGGCTACATAGTGAGACCCTAAACCAGGTATAGTGGTACACACCTGTAACCCAAACATCCTGGGAGGCTAAAGCAGGAGGGTTGCAAGTTTTAGCTGAGCCTTAGTGATTTAGGGAGAGTAAAGGGCACTTCCCTCCAGAAAATGGATGACAATACCACACGTGAGAATAGTAAAGTAATTCTACACCATCAAATATCTAGGCTGCATGAAACTTCCCAGTTTTCTCAAAGATTTTCATAGTTGTGGACCCAACATTCTCTAGCCTTCAAACTCAAGAAGGCATCAAGATCCATTAAATGCAATTAGTAGGTTCCTGGAGACTGCTGATCTAGAGTAGCCCCTCTGATCCTCATATTCTACCTGCTCAGTGATGCTGAGTTCCCTTGGGGCCTGGTCTGTCTTGGTCTCTCTCTCTGGCAGATTGAACCCTGGGCCTTTACACTAAGCTGTATCCCCAGGCCCCCACTCTTAAAATTCTGACACAAGTTCTTGTTAAATTGGCCAGTTTGGGTTGGAATTTGTAATACTCCTGCCTCAGTCTCCCAGATTTCTAGGATTATAGGCATGTGCCAGTATACCTGGGACGGCTAGTTTCCTATTAAAATTTCCCATATTCTAAAATTTTTGCATTGTCTCCTTCTTGTTAACTGAAAAAGGCTTAGCTTTGTCAGAAATTTTTCACAGATGATGTAGTATATTTCCCTCTTCAAAAGAATATAATATTAGGTTGTTCTAATATTAGTACTGTTAAGACTAGACCCATGGCTATAGTACGACCATCAGATTTTTCCTTGGAAAGGAATACTTTCACTTTATGTGTTCAGGATAATTTGTGGGGCAAGACCAATGGTTAACTGTAGTCACTGTTTAACATTAGATAATTAAGGTATAAAGCCTGACAAAGCCTGGATTACTATGTTCACCTTTGAGTTTGTAGTAAGTCATAGCCTTAGTTTACAGTTCTCTCTAAAGCCAATCTTGATTTTAAAGGAAGAGCAATAGAAGTTAAACTGTTAACTTTATTGCAAGGTAT
Organism: Capromys pilorides; assembly: GCA_004027915.1. NCBI lineage: Eukaryota > Metazoa > Chordata > Mammalia > Rodentia > Capromyidae > Capromys > Capromys pilorides. The sequence continues at coordinate 8,156 of PVKN010038208.1, forward strand.
GCTGTTTTTTTTTTTTTTTTTTAAATTATTTTAACGTATTTAGTACAAGGTTTACAGGGTCTCACTATACAGATCAGACTCATAGTGATCCTCCTGTTTTCAGTGTCCCAAGTGCTGGGATTACAGGCCCGTGCCACCACACTCAGTCTCAATAGCTTTCTCAGAGCACCCCAGGAGCAGGGCCAGCACAGCACACTGGGAGCTGGGCCCTTCACTCTGCCTACACAGGCGCTTTAATCTGCTGAGCTATCTGGCCAGCCCTTTCAATATTCTTTTTTATGAAGATGAAAAATTGTCAACTGCTAACAAATAGGTAAGTCTATATGCTTTATACAAATGTCTATGGAAAGAAAATCTAATACTGAAAGCAACCAGTGGACAGTTCTAAAAGGAAGATGGGATCCATGGCCCTTTGGAAGGTAGTATGCAGACTGAACAAATGCCATCTGTACAATTTCTCAGCTCATCCACAGGAAGATCAGCAGTATACAAGAACAATTCCTTCCTTGAGTTTAAGTGAGATTAAAAGCCAATCCTATTTTATATCCATATACTGTGGGCCAGCTCAGCATTAGGGAAGCTAAGCTATGTCTAACTGGACATAATGCAAAGTCCTTGACAGGTAGCACATGGGTGTCAGGAAACTAAGCCCCTCCCAACGTGTGGTGGCATCTATGGGGGAGCCAGCATCCTGTACATCAGGCTAAAAGCCAGCAAGGGCTGATGGGACAGAAACCACATCAGGGTTTTTAGTCACCATCCATGGCTTCTCATAAAGTATAGGCTTGGGGGGGTGGGGGTGGGGATGGGGAGGGAACTGTCAAGTTACCAAAAAATATGACTTTAAGGATCTAGTGTTAAAGAGTGACTATACAGTTAACAGGCATTATTTCCAAAGTGGGTCAACAGGACCTTTTGGAATCCAGCCTTCAGTTAGACTGCCTATTTTCAAGTTCAAAAGACAGAATAAAACCCTCTTAAGATTAGCTGCAGCTGATTTTTGTTTCCATAGTTCTTTTTTAACTGCTTAACTGATTTTAATAACACGACACGAAGCCTCTAGACTTGACATAATCACTATGCAAAATACATAGATGAATACTGCTTTCTTTTAAAAATATAAAATAAGCGAAGATATGTGCAGATAGGACTGAACCCCTGTTGCTGCGCTTGCCTAAGCTGGTACTTAGTCCACTGAGCTAGCCCTTACCTTTCTAACTTGAGATGTATATGCTTTCATGTCATTTGAAGGGAAATTATTATTTTAAGTAATACTCAAATTTATTAAACAAATTAAAAAGTTATAAAATGTTTAACTTTCATCAGGTTCAAGGTTTACGCTGCTGCCAAATTTTGCTCATAACAACTTTCAAATCTGCTAACACTCACTGAATTAATTCTACTCTGGATTCTAAGGCTGTCAATTTCTTCTTGCAAACTTTTCTTTGCTTCTAACATTTCTTGAGTTTCTTCTTAAGAATGGCTAATGAAAACATCACCATGGGCTGGCCAGATAGCTCAGTGGATTAAAGCACCTGCTTAAGCAGCCACAGGGACCAGGGATCATGCTGTGCCAGCCCTGGTCCCAGGTCACGTTAAGATAGTAAATGAGACTGGGCGTGGTGGTGTGCACCTGTAGTCCCAGTGATTGGGAGGCTGAAAACAGGAGGATCACTATGAGTTCGATCTGGTGGTGAGACACTGTGGACCCTGTACTAAACATATAAAAGAAAAAAAGAAGAAAGAAAACACCATCTATCTAATAAGGTATCATTAAGTAGACTGTAAGCATGACGTCATCACAAGCATCTTCTACAGTCCGGAGTTTTTATTTCTATTTCTTCCTTTAGTTGTATGATTCTACTTGTATTCCATGCAAGATAAATCTGTTTATGCTTTGGTGACCTTCGAAAGTAACACTGATGTCTCCTGCAGCAACCTTCTTTATGGTGGCTACCATCTTGGGGCTCTCCATAGTCCCTCCATAGTCCAGTGGGACAATATTGGCCATTCTTTTTGACTTTTTGATGTACTTAGTACAGGGTCTCACTAAACAGCTCTGACTCCTAGTGATTCTCCTGTCTTAGCCCTCCCAGTGCTGGGATTACAGGTGTATACCACCACTCCTGGACTGGCCGGAGAGGCATGTGGTGTTGGAGACTGAACACCTGTTGCTGCGCTTGCCTAAGCTGGTACTTAGTCCACTGAGCTAGCCCTTACCTTTCTAACTTGAGATGTATATGCTAAATTTCAGATAAAAATGTTAGTATAAAATTACTCTACAGACTTGCAAGGCACAAGTTGAAAAACAAACTGATTGAAAAGGATAGTTAGCTGCTGCCTTCTCTGGAGCTATCCAAAAACCTACTGTTTCACAATGAGAACTATATAATCCCTTGGATTTTCTTAACCTTTGACTTTCTGAACAGCCATTTCCCAAGGAGTGAAGTGCGTAGAAACATAAGGATAAAGATCATGCTGCATTGTAAGGCAAACAAAAGTCAAAATCTGTGTAAGTAAAAGGTGAAAAATTCATGCAATCTGGAGAGAAATCAGAGTATATGTAAGGAAAGTTATTTGGCAAACTACTAATAAGTAAGACTAGTGAGCCATCACTCATCTAAACAGTTTTCTAATCAATTTAACTCTTGCATTCAAAGAGTAAGCCTCATAGGAGAGAACAACAGATTAGGATTTTTACTTATGGTTAAAGTAATAAGCTTAAAATCTGTACTTACTAGGATGGTAAGCAACAAAATTTCAAATACGTAGACTTCCCTGACTTCTTAGTTTAGACAATCTGTCTCAACTTCAATGGCTTATATTGCCCAGAGCTATTTGCATCTTCAAGACATTCTGCAATTTCTGAGAACTAAAGCTCTATTTCACAAAGGAGAAGACAACAGAGCTGGGGACTTAGTGATTTGTTTAGGGCAACTTGATACCCTC